>JAPTJF010000230.1:0-95745 GCA_029339195.1 Micractinium sp. NFX-FRZ
TACGAGGCAAAAGCGCCCCGGGTAGTGGCCAGATCACTAAGAATTGATGCATTGAAGCACACCTTCAACCAAAACTGTCAGCGGGTCAGCAACCACAGGGAGAGGAGGGAGCCCAAGCCCAGGAACAGGGAAAGAACGGAGGGGGAAGGGCGGGCAGGAGGAGGAGGAGGAGGAAGGAGGGGAGTCGGGGTGTGCCGTTCCAACCAGGCTGTCGATCGTAGCCGTCAAGGCTGGCAGCGGCCTGCCCTCGGGCACCAGAGCTCAGTGGAGCGTCCAACCAGGCAGGAGAAAGCAGCCAGCGGCAACAAGCCACGACAGAATCAGAGAGGAAGGCGACGGGGCACTGTCGGGGGGAAGGGAAGTAGGAAGAGTGTGGGGGCACGGGAGGGCGGCAGCCGGCCCAGGCAGCCATAAGCACACCCAGGCAAGCAGCAACCACAGCAGCACCGCACCGCTCCGCACCCAGTCACACTGGCATACACTGCAGAGTGGCAAAGCAACGGCAAAGGCGCAGCCGACATGGCAGGCAACGGCAGCAGTCCAGTGAGCCCACCGCCGCACCGGCAGGCAGCTGCGCCCAAACAGCAGCAGGCCAGGCGGAGGCGTGAGCAAGCGGTTCAGCAAGGCTGGCAGGGGACCGGCAAAAAAGTGCAGCACCCCGGCCGCCAGAGCAGGCTGCCGGCATGTCGCCATGCCAACAGCTCAGCCCAGCAGGCAGGGGCGCCCCGCCTAGCAGGCATTCCAGTGTGGCGGGGGCATGCCGGGGTGTGGAAGGCCCACCCAGCCAGCGGCACAGCCGGGGTTGCGCCCCAGCTGGCGGCCAGCCGGGTGGGACCGCCCACCACAGCCCCCAGGCTTACAGGCGAGGGGGCCGGGCAGGATGTCACCACACACCGCAGCAGCGGCCCCACAGCAAACACACCGGGCAGCACTGCATCACAGGCAGGCAGCTGCAGGGGTGCAGAGGGCCGCCCGAACCAGCCACACAGCCAAGGTTGATTGCCGAGGCAGGTGTCCGGCCGGGCAGGCCGCCCACCACAGCCCCTGGGCTTTCAGGCCTGGGGGCTGGGCAGTCTGTCACTGCACACCACAGCAGAGGGCTAACAGCCAGTCACCCTGACAACCCGCATTCCCGCGAGCCAGCAGCACACCACCAGGCACCGCATGCACGCCGGACGCAGCCACCCACCAGCTTGGCAGCAGGCCCACCTTACCGCACCGCGCCGCCAGCCTGCATTGCCCCGCCGCGCCAGCCACCTGCAGTAGCAACCAGCGAGCCAGGGCAGGGCAGGCAGCAGCAGCAGGGCAGTGCGGGCAGGGGGCTAGGGAGCAGGGCGGTGACTGACTGACTGAATGTGGGTTACACGTCATTTCAGCACAAACCAGCAGGGCGGTGAACCAGGAAGGAGTTGGAGTCAGCCTCTGAACTGTGAATCTTACAGGTGGTCCGCACGTTAACGTGCTGGGGCTGAGCCTCTAACCTGGTCAAGCAAGCAACCTGGAGGGTATATGATCACGACTCCAGCCGTCGCCGCCCAGGCGTGCCTGCACGCCTTCGGTACTCCCTGCCCTCGCGCTCCCTCATCCTTGCTTGCCGGTATAGCACAGTGGTAGTGCACTGAACTTGTAGCACCCGATATTCAGAGGTCCCAGGTTCGATCCCTGGTGCCGGCATTTTAAGATATTAGCAGACGAGGAGGCACCCTGGCGGAGGGTGAGCTGAAAAAAAAAAAAAAAAAAAAAAAAAAAAAGGAGCTGCCGACGTGGCAGCCTTCCTTCCTCCCGTCGTCTGGTACTAACACGATAGCGAAACGCCAAGGTGTCTGTATGCTATGTAATGCTCAGATCACTGGCCGACTCGCGGACATGCCAAGTTCGCGCCATCTGGCTCCAGCCCTCACTGTTGCGGCGCTGCTGCTTGTTCTGCTGCTGCTGCTGCTGCCCATTGCATGGCATTCGAGCCCACCTGCTTCTGGCGGCGCCATGCTGGCGCTGCAGGCGTGGTACCTATACGCCGCACCGTTGGGCGGAGCCCCCGCTGAGAGTGGGCTGATTAGCAACGTAGCTTCCTGTTTACACGACTTTCTAAGTTTGTAAACTGGGGGGAAATTCGCAGCTGTGGTGGATTGTGATGCGCACGTGCCTGGCTGCTACCCCAAGTGCTGCGGGAGTCCAGCAGCCGTGCCACGTCACCTCCTCGGCGCCGGCTGCGGCAGCTTGGCCACTCTGTACTCTCGGCTGCTGGCCCCAAACTTGAGCACGCCTCCCTTTTGCAGCTGCTTGGGCACCTTGGGCTTGATCCAGGCGCCGTCCACGTTGGTGCCGTGGGCTGCAGTGGGGCGGGGGGTGAGAAGCAGAGGAGGTGGACAGCTGGCTTGAGCAGGTTTGGTGCTTTGCGTGCGAGGGTTTGATGAATGGGGGTGGGTGGCGGAAGATGAGAGCGCTGCCAGGCAGGGGAGAGGCCAGGCACGAGCCAGGGGCGCCCTCCAGCCCAGCCACACTTGGCATCCATAACATGTGCCCCGCCCCTCTGGGGCCCGCTGTGAATGTGCCCCCATGTGGCGCTGCTATGGAAAGACAGGCAAGAATGGGAACCAGTCACCCGAGCCCAGGTGGGTGACGGAAACAACACATGCTGGCAGTGATGGCACCATCACTCACCAACGTGCCGAGCCAGCCGCCAACGCCAGTATGCAGCAACGCCCACCCACCCACCCACTCACCCGAGGCCATGTCAGTGACAAGAGTGACAAAAAACAGGCGCCCTTACTCATAGCGCCCTTACTCATATGCACGACGACCAAGCCAACAGTTGTCACATTAAAGGCAAGGCAAAACAAAACAACCTCCTTCAAACCTAACCACAGACTGCCACCCACTCACCCGAGCCCAGGTCGGTGACAAACAGGTGCCCCGCCCCGTCTGTCGTCAGCTGCGCATGCGCCCGCGAGATGGACAGGTGCTCCAGCGGCACAGCGCACGACGGCAGCCGCCCAAACACCGCCTCCTGGCTCACCCGCTGCATCTCAAGCACCAGGTGGCCTGCACCAGTGGGTTGGGGGGGGAGGCAGCGGAGGGAGGGGTGGGGTTGTCAGCCTGTGTGAGGCACCGCTGCTCATCGAGGGCCACAAATGCACAACGGACACCTCAAGCCCCAAGTGGATGCGTCATGGAGTGGGAATATGTGGGCAGGAGAGGGACACATGGAGGCAAAGAGGCGGGGCACAGGCATGGCACGGCATAGCAGGCGGAGGCGCAGAGAGGAGTGTGCAGCCACAGCCTCCTCACACCATGCCTGCACGGGTAGCCTGCAAATTGAAGCCCCACATGCGCACCCAGCGGCTTGCCATCACGCACAACCTCCAGCACCACGCCCGTGGTGCTCTCAATGTCCACCCGCTCCTCCTCTTCCTTTGCCCGCTCCTCCTGCTGCTGCTGAGCCGGCGCTGACGGAGGCGCCGCTGCTGCCCCGCTGCCGCCGCCGCCCTCCCGCCGGTCACGCTCTGCCGGCTCCTCCCACCGCCGCCGCCGGTCCCGATCCCGGCTGCGGCTGCGGCTCCTGCGCCGACCCTCAGGACTGCGCCGCCTGTCCCGGCTGCGGCTGCGGCTGCTGCGCCGCCGCTCCCGCTCCCTGCTTCTGCTGCTGCGCCGCTGCTCCCGGCGGTCTCGCTCGCGGTCGCGGCTGCGGCTGCGCCGCCGCTCCCGGCTCCTGCTGCGCTCCCGCCGCCCCCTGTCCCCACGCCCCCTATCCTCTTGCCGCCTATCCTCCCTGCCAGGCGCTGCCACCGCTGCCGGCGCTGGTGCCGGCGCTGGCGGCGGCGCCGCTGTCTGGGCCATGCTGCCGGCGGGTGCCGACGTGGCGCCAGCTGGCACAAACGTCACCCGCACAGCTGGCGGCGGCTCGTTGATGTCTGCCAGCTTGGCATCAGCGCCGTGGAAGCCCACAAATGCATCCACGTTGCTCCTGCAAGCACAAGGAGGGGCGGTGGACAGGGCGGGTGGGGGCTCCAGCATGCCGTGCACAGGTGTTGTCCAGGCGTGCCGCTGCACGAATGCCCACACCGCTGCACTGCACTAGGTTCCACCAGCAGGCATGTCCAGCCCAGTACCAATGACCACCGCTGCACTCCCTGTCCAGCCAGCCAGCCACATGGCAACCACAGGCATGCATGATTGCAAACCACTGCTCCCTGCACACACCCTGCCAGCTTCCCCCACTGCCCTGTAATGCCAAGTTGTTGCGCTGCCATTCCTGCGGTCCTGCGCAACTCCCAATCCCTGCACCCTCGCAACCCTCTTGCCGCCCCTGCCCTGCACCCCGACCCCTCACCGCTTTCGCATGTGCAACTGCCCCTCCAGCGCACACACCGCGTGCCTGAAGCACCCAGCCCTGCACACCATGCAACCCCGGTTTGCTCACCGCTCCGTGATGCCCATCTGCCCCTCCAGCGCACACAGCGCGCGCCAGAATCCGTCGTTGGGTGACACCAGGCTGCGCCGCGACTTGGCAAACTCCAGAGCCTGCTCTGCGTTCCACCTGCGGGGGGCAGGGTATGCACAGTGTGCCAAGGCAGGTGGGCAACGAGGTTTGGCCTGACTCATCGCGTGCTGCACAGCCAGGCCCACCCAAGAAACCTGGCTGGCTGCCTCCTCACGAACCAGGCCATGCGGAGTTGAGCGCAGTGTGAGGGCGGCAGGACAAAAGCGCAGTGAGAACACAAGGATATTGACCCCCAGTGCGGGCTTGTGCCCACCCCATACCCAGGTAACGAGAGCAGCCCTTCAAGCAAGCATGTGATCTACTTGCAAAGCCAGCCAGGCACCCCACCCAGCCGCCCCTTCCCAAGCAGCACGCAGGGGCGCCCCCCCACCTGTTCTTGCGCATGAGCCAGGCGATGCAGAGGGTGGCGGAGCGGGACACGCCGGCGCCGCAGTGGACCAGCACCGCTGCAGCAGGGGGGGGGGGCGGAGCAGGGGCCGGAGGTTCAGGAGGCAGCGTGCAGGCGGTGCGGTAGTGTGGAGGGCACATGTGGAGGCAGTGTGCAGGCGATGTGGAGGCAGTGCACAGGCAGTGCACAGGCAGTGTGACGGCAGCGTAGAGGCATTGTGTCGGCGGTGCACCGGCAGCGCATGGGCATTCTAGAGGGGGTGCAAAGGCGGTGCATACGCGGTGCATAGACGGTTTGGAGGCAGATGTGAACAGCGTGCACCATTACTGACACAGCCGGGTGCAGGTTGCGCCGCAGCAGGCAGGCTGAGCCCCTCACCCCTCACCCCTCTTGGCCCTCACCCACCCCTCTTGGCCCCAACCCCTCACCCCTCTTGGCTGCCCTGTTCTCCTCGATGAAGTCGTAGGCGGGGCGCAGGTGGGAGGAGATGTCTGCGGTGTCCACATCGGCCAACTCAATTTTGTGATGCCGGTACCTGGCAGGCGGGGCAGGTGAGGCAGGCGGGGCGAGGCAGGGGCCACAGTGGGGCAGGGAGGAAGCGGGGGCCAGGGGTGGGGAGAGAGGCGGGGATGCAGCGGGTGCCCCACTACGGGCAGCAGGGCAGGTGGCGCCAGCTTGCAGAGGAATGGAGGGGTACTCACTTGCCGGGCGGCAGCTTGAGGTTGTCGGGGTTGTTGTGAATGGTGATGACAGCCTGGCAGGGCGGAGGGTGGGGAGGCGGGCATGGGACGTCGTGCAGGACGGGGACGGCCTTTCATGGTTGGAGACGCAGAGGATGAGGTGTGCAGCGTGGGAAGGGTGCCCAGAGGGTCTGTGCAGGTGGGATCTTGCCTGGTTGCTGCAATGCTGTGGGACTCCACCCTACGGAGAGCTGCCCCCCCTGTTCACCCCGCCCCACCTGCCCTGCACGCCACTCCCCGGCGGACCTGCGCCCCACTGCCTGCCTGCCGGGATTTCACGGCTCATGCCTCCAACCAAACCAACGTGTGCCTGCCCCCACCCTCCACCTTGCCTCCCACTGCTTGGCGGGCCCCTCCCCACCCTGCCACATGTCATCCTCCTCCCCCGCTGCCCGCCCACCTTGATCCCCAGCTCGGCGTGCCGCTCGGTGGCCTCAGCATGAGACCAGTCCCCCAGGAAGAGCAGCGGGTCCAGCTGGGAGGGGTAGCTGCGGGGCAACAGGGGCGCGTGGAGGGGGAACAGGAGGCGTGAGTGCGGGGAAGAGGGTGCTGGGGACAAAAAGCAGGGTGGCCCACGGCGAGGGCAGGGCAGCAAGAGGGCAGCATGCATGCGGTGGGATGAGGGACGGGGGGGGGGGGAGAGGGTATCCTGAGCGGCTGGGCTTATTGCAGAGCCGAGCAGCGGGCTCAGGCAGCCGCTACGGGGGCGAAGGGGGTGCCAGGCGGCACCTGGCCGCCCTCTGCCAGCCCAGGCGGGACGGCCTGCAGGGCATCTCCACAGCCCAGAGGCGCCCCAGGATCGCCAGCCAGCCCAGCAGGCGCCCCAGGATCGCCAGCCAGCCCAGCAGGCGGGCAGGGGCAGGTGCAGGGTGCGCAGGGGCACTGGTCGCAATGCATGGGGCAGGCGCAGCTGAGGGCCTCACCGGCGGGAGGCGGCGCCCGACTTGAGGGAGGCGGTGACCAGGGAGGGGTACTGCTTCTGGAAGGCCTGCAGCCCGTCGCGGTACAACCCCACGCTGCGGGCGTGCCTGCAGTACACGTGTGGGACCCGATGGGGATGGTCGCAATTGACAAGTAGAAGGGGTGCTGCTTCAGGAAGGGGCCCTGCTGTTGGCTTCCTTTCCTGTTGAAATCACTGGTCTTTGGCCATGAATGCCGCCACCCAGGTGATCCTTCTTCAGCCCTGGAAACTCCATACAACCCCACTAGCCCTGCACCTCACACCCCATGCACCCCCAATAGACATGCACCCCACACCCCGTCCCCGCATCACCCCTTCTTCCTGATAAACTCACTTGTCCTTGGCCAGGAATGCCACCACCGGGTGGTCCTTCTTCAGCCCCGCATCCCCGTACACCACCACGTCCTTGTTCCACCAGCAGTCTGCGCTCCACCGCTGGTCGTACTCGGCCTTGGAGTAATCTACGCAGGAGGGGCGGGAGGGAGGGGAGGGGACAACTGCGTGGCCGGAGAGATGGCACCGTCTCCGCGTCCGCTAACGCAGCAAGGGGCACGCAGCCGCTGAATCTTGCGGCAGCCGACGCCCCAGCTGACGCCGCTTGAGCCTCCATAACCATCCCACCCCGCCACCGCGCCTACCCACCTGCTGGGCACCACGCCCTCACCTCACCCCCCTCCCACAGCAGCGCTAGCCCACACCCCACCTCAGCCCAACCAAGCCCGTGCCCACCCACCCAGCAGCGTGGCTCCGTTGCTGGGCACTCGGATGCAGAATGCCCCCGCGATGTGCGCCTTGTCAAAGTGCTTCTTGTCCCGCACATCCAAGATGAGGGTGCGGGGGTCGGTGGGGCAGGCGCAAAACGTGCGGAACACCGCATCGGCGGCCACGGTCCGGACCTCCATGGCTGCCAAGCAGGGCTGCTCTCCCCACCGGCTGGTTAGGGTGGGATTGTGGCTGGCGCCTGCTGCGATTTTCAAGGGCGGCCTGCAGGGAAGGTGAGACGGTTTTGGGGTGAGGAAACGCGGGCAGGCGTGCTGCAGTCGCGACTGGTCGTGGCGGCTGGCGGCAGCGGCGGCGGCAGGGAGGTGCAGGCGGCATGCCGCTTGAGCGCCTCACCAGCTACCTGCGACTCTTTTGAATCCCCACGCATCGCCCCACCTGCGCTAGAAGAGCTCGGAGCGGTGATGGGTCGCTCTCGAGATGGAAGGGCTTCGGGTGCTCTCGATACGAGTAATATATGTCGCGGATGTAGGTAAGTCGCGACTGCCGCCGGTGCCTCCAGTCGGTTGCCTGCGACACAGTCTTCGCGCAGCCCTGCCAGCTCTGCCAGCACCACAGACACGCCAAGCAGCTGACGCTGCAGCACGCAACGGCGATCTGGCGATCAGGGCTCGCCATGTGGCCTCAGATCATCAGAGCTGGCGTCCTTGCTGGCGACTGTCCGCCGCGGTGCACTGAGTTCAGCTGTCGCCACTGAATGCTCTACTGAAAGAGGCTGCTGTCTATACACCATGGGGGGGGGCATGTATGGAGGAGGTGATGGGGTGGCAAAGCTGGATGAGGCTGGAAGGTGGTGAGGGCGTGGGACAGTGCTGTGCCGCAAGCGGCGGGTGAGGCAGCAGCTGAGGCAGCAGGGGGGGCCAGCATACTTGCTTGTCACGTTATGTTGCCGATCAGTGCTGAGGTTTTATGTAAATGTGAAGCAGGTGGGGTGGGGTTCATCCTGGCAAGAGCACCAGCCTGGGCAGTGAGCAGCTGCCAGGTCACCACTTGAAGCTGACGGTGCGTGGACACCGGAAGAAGAATTCGCCCGGGGTGCGCAGGCCTGCATGCATGGGGGAGGGCATTGGATTGAAGCACATGGTTGCAGATTAGGGCCCCGCAAACACACCGTGGTTTCTCAGCCGCCTTTCTGGCAAATGGCACATGCCACCTCACAGCGCTCCTGCATGCGGCAGCACAGGCGCGCCTCCCTCTTGCCCCTAATTGCCCGGCTGCACACAGATTGGGCCCCCTGTGCTCACCAATCTTCCTGTTTATCCACTTCCCGTAGCACCCGTACTCGATCATCGCCTGAGCAACCACAGCCGACCGGTCAGAGGGCTGCAGGGCAGGGTGGGGTTGAACAGGGCGGGGCAAAAGGGGTCAGGCAAAGGGGCGCGGGGCATGCAAATGGGGGGGCACTGACGTGATGGGTGCATGACTGCCACAGAGCAGGGGCCTCTCGCCCCAGCGCCTGTAGCTGCGGCAGCAGCGCACGCTCCCTGCCCCTGTACACACACACACACACGCGCGCGGCATGCGAACCAAACAGGCATTTGTGAAGAGCTACAAACCAGGAGTGCCCCCGCCCACACACCGCGCGCTCCACGCATCCACTGATGCTGGAGTAGCGTATGAGGCGGAAGGCGTCGTGGCAGTACAGGGCGGGGTCGTACCGGTCCAGCTGGACGCCCGCTTTCTGCAAGACAAGAGTAGTCACATTTTGCCAGCTTAAGTTAGCTTGTTCAATTTCTTTCGATTTCGTGGGGGGAGGACGGCGGGGCGGCAGGTGTGCATGGGAGGGCGGGGCACATGCCAATCATGGGGCACAGAACACACCTGCTGGGCTCTTCACATGACATGCATGGACACACAAGGCGAGGGCAAGCGTTGTAGCTGCAGCCGGGCCGGCATACACACTGAACCAGCCCACATGGGTTGGATACACGACTCACGCTGACGGTGATGAAGTAGTTGTTGAGCACAGCGCGCAGAGCGGGGGCGTCGCGCGCGTTTGCCTTTCGGTAGCCCGCGGGGCAGCGCACCGCCGGCATGCGTGCAGGCTCCACCCACACTTGGCTGCAGGGCGGGGCAGGGCAGGGGCGGGCTGGGCATGCACGCTGTGAGGCAGGTGGGCACACCTTGCGAGGATCCTACAAAGAGTGGCGCAATGCGGGGGGCTTGCCGTCTCCCATGCGAATCATCGATGCACCTGCATCCCCGACTGGCCCCCCCCCACACCACATGCCAGCAAGCGGCCGCAGGCGCCGCAGAGCGCATGTGCACCAGCACCGCACGGTCGCACTCACCCCTCCACTTGGTCCCACGACTTTCCCACCACCTCTTTCACGGCGCAGCGCTTCGGGAAGGCGCCCAGTGCCATGGTGCCATTCACGATCCGGCCCCCACGGCAGGGGTCCCTGCAAGCGGCAGCAGACGCGGCATGCAGGTGCGGGGAACAGCAGAGGGTCAGTGTGTGGGCTGGGGTTGAGCAGCGGCTCTTCTTGTGGAGCAGGTGTGGCATTGGGGTTTGTGTAGCCGGCAGGGCATGCCTTGGAGGGAGTGGGCCGCCGGGGCAGGGCAGCTGAGCCGGCCATTCCCACACCCACTGGCGCCGCCCGCCCACAGCAACGGCAACCATTCCTAGGGTGCCTCTCGCCAGCACATCTGTTGTTGTGTGGCGCTTGACAGTTTTGACCGAGTGATAGTCTCAACCAAGGTACTCACGGTGTGCTGAAGTAATACACGGTGTCGTCGTTGTTGTTTGCGCACAGTGCTGTGAAGCCTGCAGAAGTAAGTACGTAGGTAGGCACATGTGGGTCGGAGCAGACAGGAAGTTATGTTCGCAGGCTATGCTCTTCCAGATAGTTGGAGCAGCGATGCATGCTGAGGCAAATCAGGGGTACAGAGGCTTGCAAGCTGTGAGGCTGTTGTGCCTAGGCCATCATTTTGCATGCATTTGCGGCAGCCGGCGCCGGCCGCCTGGCGGCACAGCGCCTGCTCAGTCGTCCAGGAGGTATACCCAAGCGCGCCGCCCAGGTGCGCTCCCCCCGCCCACTCACGTGCCCCATAGTTGAGCATGTCGTGCATGTACACGGGGAAAAGCCTACACCGCGCGTGGGCTTGAGCAACTAGGTAGCCCCTGCCGCGGTTCCCATATACCATGTCCTGATACGGGTTGAAGCCCCACCAGTTGTGATAACCCGGCGGGCAGGCCGCGGAGGCGGCTGCCACCAGCAGAAGGCACAGGAAGAGCCGCATTGCAGTGAGGGCCGCGCCCCGTGCTGGACTGTGAGCTTCGGGTTCCGTGCGAAAGATCTGTGTAGTTTGTCAAAGCGCCTGAATGCGGCCTGCAAGCGTCCCCGCAGGGGTGTCCTGGCGCAGCTGCCATCATGGCGCGCCAGAGTGGCGAGGGGCGGCATGGCTGGCACATAGCTTCATGTGTCCCTGCACCATGTGTCTTCCTGACATCTGTCACTCTTCTTACCTCATGCCGGGCACGGGCAGACAGAATCCACAGGCGCTTGCCTAGCTGTCTCCCCGCCCCAGCCTCAGCCGTCACCGTCCTGCCCGATGCGCGTTACCCCTGCTGCTGCTGCTGCTGCTGCTGCTGCTGCTGCTGGGCTGTATCAGGGGTCACAGGGGTGTTTACACTTCGAGGCCTCATGGCCAAAAGTGCAAGCCAACAGGGTGTGGGGCACCGGCGTGTGTGTCCAGCAGGCCGGCTAGAGGTTGCCGCTCGGCGCTCTGTGAGCCAGGCCAGCCAGCCAGCCAGCCGTGGGCACCCCGCTGCATGCTGCAGCCGAGCCCACCAAATTCAGGACACGCTGCACGCTGGTGGCGCACTTGGCCGGGCGAGCCAGAAGATGATGCGAGTACGGGTCCCGTGTGCATACGTGGCAAGCAGGGGCCAGCCGCCGCTTGAAAGGTGGCCCCCCTGTCTAGACGATGCAGGCAAGGGAGGGGGCCAGCAAGCCGCCTCGAATCATATCGTGCGCCACCCCCCCTCTAGACGATGGAGGCATCCCTGAGGGACTCGCGCAGGATGACGGCCACACTGGTGGGCGGGATGGCCCCCATCTCTGTGATGACCACCGTGACCACGTCGGCGGGGGTCAGGTCGTAGGCAAGGTTGAGCAGGTGCACTCGCTTCTCGGCGTCGCCGCCCGCGGCAGCGGCAGCGCCAGCGGGTGCGCCCTGCCAGCCGCTCATGGGGGGGACGTCGGGGCGGTCGGGCACCTGCGGGCGAAGGGGGAGGGGCGCGGGGTGGGAGGTGGGACGAGGAGCAAGGGTGGGGGCGCGACTGGGCGGTAGAGAGCGGCGGATGGGCGTGCGCTGCTGCAGGAGTGCACGCTCTGTGGTCGCCCCGCCTGCAGAGGAGTCGAACCTTCCCCAGCCCAAGGCCTCTGACAATCTGTCCAGACTGCTTGCATCCCCACCCCAGGCACTTCCCCTGTCCTGGGCTTGCGTCGTTCCTTCAAATAGTTGAAACAGACCACTCCACCCACCAAAACAGCCATGTGCGCCCAGCCCCCCCCCACCTGCGCCAGCAGCGCCCTGTCCAGCAGCTCGTTGTGCGTGATGGAGTCCAGCTGCACCCGCTCGTGGAACTTGTACGTCTCGCAGCACACCAGCACTGCGGGGCGAGGCGGGGGGGTAGGGAGGGAGGAGTTGGTGGGCCATGCAGAGGGGGGTAAGTGACAGCCGGGAAGCTGGAGTGAAGTGGGAAGTGAGGGAGAAGAAGGTGAACTGCACAAGAGGGGGGGCAGCGGCAGTGGCCGGCACGGTGCCCAGCCAGCAGAGGGGCCCAGGCAGGAACCTGGGGAACAGGGCACCCAGGACGGGCCCCGCTAGCCTCTTTGCTGTGCACACAAAGCAACGGCCCCAGCTGCACGTGCAGGGCACCGCCCTCCCCCCCCCCCCCGCCCTTCTGGTGCATTCCCCACCTGGCACGCGCTGCGCCGCCGCCATCAGCGCCACCGCCGCGGTGCCCACCCGCGAGAGAGTGGTGCCGTTGGAGAGCACGGAGGCGGCACCCAGGAAGACCTGCGGGGGCGGGCGGAGCGGGGGTGCGGTCAGGATAAGGTTGTGGATGGGTGGTTGAGGCGCACTCAGGCAGACAAGCATGCTCGTGTGGACTTGGCTCTCCCTGCCGCACGTCCGGCAACATGATCGAAACTCAACAACGCTATCACCGCATCCCCCGCTCACCATATAGCCGCTGAGCCCTTGGGCGTGCTTTCCTCACATCATTGACCACACAAACATTGAGGGTGACGCCCCTGTCCCACAACCAGCCGCCCAAACCAAGTGAAAGAAGTAAGGGTTATGTCAATCCCTGGCCTCACCTTGTCCACTTCTGTGATCTGGTAGGAGAGGCCGTTGATGTGGCAGTACTCGCAGGTGATGCCCGCACCCAGCAGCGTGGTCAGCATGCGCCGCCCCTCCAGCAGCGGCCGCGAGTCGACGACCACCACGTCAAACCGCTTGCCCGCCTGCGCACGGGGGGGGGGGGGGGGGTTGTGCATATGTCGAGAGGAAAGATGGTGAGAGGGGAAAGACGACCACCACCACGCCAAACCGCATGCCGGCCTGCCGTGAAGTTTGGGAGGGGCAGGCGGAAGGTCGACAAGCGGACGCATGGTGGCGGCCGAGTGGGAACGTGGGGAGGGGTGGGTGCATGAAGTGGCAGTCAGCAACACAAGCAGAGGAGCAGCAGCTACTGCCTGCCTGCCGCAGTGCCCCTCCCGCCCTGCGCTGCCCACCCCGCTTGGTCCTTGCCAAACCCCCCAGCCGCATCCCACCCCCACCTTGTGCGCCGCCAGCAGGGTGGCGGCCACCACGCTGGAGTAGGCATATGTCATGATGGTGTCGCCATCCTGGGAGCAGGAGGGGGGGGGGAGCGTGTCAACACCCAAGGAGCGTGCCAGCAAGGTGGAGCAGATGTAGGACAGCATGACGTCGCCGCCCAAATCACGACAAGGCCAAATGGGCAGGGCAGAAGGTGGCTTTAAAGCGCGGGTTTGAGGCGCCACGCCGCCCAGGTGCGGTACGCCGCCATGCCCAACTCTGTCCCCTGCTCCCAGCAACGGGCGTCCACGACCCTGGCTCGTTCCGCACGCGTGTGTGCTTTCGCCAGCATGCAGTCCAGGCACACGGTACCCCACACCCTCGCCCGCTGCCCACACGTCCCCGCCCCCTCTCTGCCCGCACCTGTATCTTCTCGCAGGCGTGCTTGACGAGCATGCGGTCGGCAAACCGGATCTTCTGCTCCAGGTAGTCGTTGATGCGCTCAACCAGCGTGTCCTTGGCCTTCAGGGAGAGGGCACAACACTTTGTTAGAGGCATGGCATGAGCGTGCTGTTGCTCACAGGGAATGCGCTTGCTCCAGCCAGCCTCTCACCTACCTCCTGCTGCCTGCTGGGCGGGGGGGCTGCTCGTCACCTCAAGCCACCCCGCCTGTGCTGTGCACGAACACCCAGTGCTGCTTCTTTGCCCCATGGCCTCTCTCACCTCCTGCTTGCCAAGCTGCTGCAGCTCCAGCTGCATCCACGCAGCCCCGCACCCTCACACAGCCCCAACTCAACTCGTCTGCAAACAAATGCACCCCATTCACACCGGCAAGAGGATCCCCACCTGCTGCTCGCTGGGCGCCGGCTGCTGCAGCTTCAACACCTCCAGGCAGCTCTTGACCGCCTTGATGGCGTTGCCCATGGACACAGACAGGGGGCGGCAGGCGACCTGGCGGGGGGTGGAGGTGGGGGCGCAGGCGGGGGGAGCAAGGGAGCAAGGTAAGGAGACAGTAGCGGCAGCAGCGGCAGCAGCAGCATCTCCATCCCAACCTTCCCACCATGATCCAGTGAACTTGATGATGCCGTCGGGTGCCCGCCACTCCAGACCTCCCAACAACGCCTCCCTCCCTCTGGCATACACACAAAAGGCACTCATCCAAGCACACATCCCGGACCTGCACCTCGCTCGCACACCCCACAGCGAGCACACGACCCTCACACCCCCAACAGCAGGGGGTTGGCGATGGAGTGCAGTGGGAGCAGCACACCCCCAACAGCAGGAAGTTGGTTGATGTCGTTGAGCGCGGGGGGGAACTCTTTGCCCCCAACCCCACACCCCCAGAACAGCAGCCAGACCCTGCCCCCCTCACCAGGAAGTTGATGATGTTGTTGAGCGCGGGAGAGAACTCCTTTGCAAACTCGCGGCCGGCGGGGGTGCGGAAGTCCTGCGGGGGGCGCCAAGGGAGGGTGGGTGGGTGGGTGGATAATTGGCAACGGTGGGTGAAAGGCACAGTAGGGGGGCCAGGTTGCCAGGGAGGGGGTGCAGGGGAGCAGGCAGGGATGGGGGCATGCAGAGGCAGCTACAATGCAGCAGCACGGAACGCAGCGCTGTCAGGCCGCAGGCCCACCTGTATGCACTGCACAAACATCTGCAGCATGGCGATGCAGCGCGCGTTGCCGCCGCGCAGGCTGCCGTCGGCGTAGAGCAGGCCCAGCTTGGCGGCCACCAGGGGCACTGCTCACAGGGGCGAGAGAGGGGCGGAGGAGGGACAGGGGTGGGCAGCAGGGGGCATGGAAGGGGCGAGGACGCAGGGGCAGGCAGGTGTGGGGTGGGGAGGGCAGAGGCAGCGCCGGGCCAAGCAGTGCAAGCTAACATGCTGGCATTCGCTGCAACGCCTCGGAACTGCATACGACTGAGGCGGCACAAGGGGTAGGCCATGCACCCGAAAAACAAGGTTGCTTCAACCTGCCCACCCACCCCAGGGCGCCCTCCCCACCTGGCGGCCCCTTCTGCTCTGCCACGCTCCGCAGCGTCACGCCCCGCGGTGCCGGCAGGTGCGCAAACATCGCCGTCAGCTTGGCCGGCGGCGCGGCAGCGTCGGCCGCCGCCGCCGTGCCAGCAGCCTTGCCCCCCACGCCGCCTTTTTGTGGGCCTGCTGCCGCCTTGCCGCCCTTGGCTGCCATGTCAGCGGCGCCTGCCGCCTTGCTGGCCTCCTTGGCGTCGCTGGGCTGCCGCCCCTGCCGCGCCAGGTTGCTGCCGCTGCCCTGCTTCTGCAGCTTTCCCCCGCTGCCACCCGCGGCACCAGCTGCTGCCTGCGCGGCGCTGCCACCGCCGCCAGCTGGCGCTCCGCCCGCTTTGGCAGCCGCCTTGGCTGCACGCTGCGCCTCCTGGATTGCCCGTCGCTCCGCCTTTGTCATCTCCTTCATCGGCCGCTTGCCCTCCCCGCCAGTTGGCGGCCCGCCCCGCTGCGCCGCATCTACTGCCTCCCCTGCCGCCGGCTTGCCGCCCGCTGGCTGCTGCTGCTGCTGTTGCTGCGCGGCCTGCTGCTTGGGCTTGGCGGGAGAGGGTGCCACCTTGCTGGCAGACGCTGCTGGTGCCGGCGACGGCGCAGCTGCAGCTGCGGGCGGGTGCTCGGGAATGGACGGCTGCATGATGCGTGGCGAGTCGGCTGCCGCGGCTGCCGCAAACTGCCCGCCCAGGTCGGCCGGTGCCGAGGTGCCCACCGGCGTCAGCGGCAGCGGCCGCCCCGCTGGCGATGTACCGCGCTGCTGCCCCTTGGTGGGTGTGCGGTCTGCGGGGAGGTGTGCAGGCCAGGCACGGGGTAAGCGCTCTGGGCTGTCCAGGCAGTGGCTGGAGCACATATGTGCAGCAAGCACAGCGTGCCCTCGACCACAGCAGCATCCGAGCTGTTTCATGTGGCGGCAGCCAGCTTCACGCCTCGGAACCCACCTCGCCCCGCCCCCTGCACCCGCCCTATCACATTGGCAAGCCGGCTTCCACCCACAGGTCTCACAAACCCCCCTTCACCCTGCCCCCTGCTCCGGTCCTGCGTCATTTGCAAGCTCGCTTCCACCCACCCACCCAGCAGCTCACCCTTGGCAAAGGAATCGGGGTCCAGCCCCGCTGCCGCCTCCGTCCTGATGGGAGGCAGCCCCGCTGCGCCATCGTCGTCAGTGCGTGCGAAGGGACCGGAGGAGACGCTGCCGGGCGTGGCGGCAGCAGCAGCTGCGCGCGCCGTTGGCGTGGTGTCGGCACCACGGCTCTGGCCCTGCAGGGTCGCGCAAAGAATGGTGGGCATGCGGATCTAAAGCATCCCATGTAGCCGCACACAGCCTCCGAGCGCAAGCAGGGAGCACGCAGGGCAGACCGAGAGCGCGAGGCAAGCGGTGGCTGCGGCGACAGAGTGGCGGTGGCGGCGCGCGGTCGGGCGGCAGCGAGCGGGCGGGCCGCGGCGCACCGCGAAGGCCGGTGGGATGATGACGGGCGACGGGCTGCCCGTGACAGTGCCCACGGCATCGCTCGCATCCGCCAAGCTCGTGTCGCGTGGGCTGGGCGTCGCTCCCTCCACCCTGAAACCCACCACCTTGACGGGTGGTGATGGATGGTCCGTCTTTTTCATGGCCCCAGCCTGCTGCACGCGATCGGCGAGCTACAATGCAGGCTGCCTCCGGAAAAGCTCCTGCGCTACTTTCACCAGTGCTCAACAATATAGCAAGTATATACAGATAATCTGCAATGACAGGGCGGGCCCCAGGCGTCACAAAACACTGCTATCATCGCTGGGTGAAGCGTGCTGTGTTGGCCTGTTCCAAACCTCCCTTGCTTGCCCGCGCGCAAGCAATTCCACTTTCGCATCATCCTCTGCACATCGTCGCCGACGATCAGACCCCCCCAGAAGCTCAAGCGCTGAGTGGGGGCAGTCCGAAAGCCTGGCGCTTCCGGCAGCTCACCCGGCGCCAGGATGGCGCAGCCCGTGCCGCGGAAGCTGCGGGTTCTCGCCATTCTGAACGGACGCACGCCTGAAGAGGTGGTCATCGGCGACCAGAAGCCGCCGAGCGTGGGGCCTCTTGCTGAGCTCTCCAACCTGCCCAAAGAGGTGGCAGAGGTGCGCAGGGGAGGAAGGGGAGGGGGCCGGGAGGCGGGGCGCGCTAGGGCTCTCAGCGCCCGCAGTGGCGGCTGCTGCCTGCCAGCGCTTGGGTGGGCGCTGCCGCCACACACAGCGGGTAGCACTCTGCAGCTTGGCTGACCATCTGGTAGCCAGACCTGCAGCTTTTTGACCCCCCATAGATGTACGATTCGCCAGGTGCCCACCGCGCCGCCTGCCCCTGCCTCCCTGCTCCTTGCTGCAGCTGCACGTGCTGCGCAGCCCTGCGCTGGCAGAGATCCCTCGCCAGCTGCAGGCCTGGCGCCCCAACCTGGTGTATGTCTACGGCGGCGTGCCCAGGCAGAAGGGAGACATCGAGAGCCAGGGGGTGGCCCCGCTGGCCCTGCTGCATGGCGCACAGGGTGGGTGGGTGCTGGGGCAGGCAGGGGCTGGGGCCAGGTCAGTGTGTTGAGCACTGGGTGTGCTGGTCTGTGTATCACTCTGGTGTGTTAGGCAGCTGTGGGCGGGCGCAGCGTGCAGCACCCACAACGGGGCCAGCAGCGCCGACAGCCTCTGCGCTTCACCACACCTTCACCGCACCTGCTGCTTGCCCCTGCCGCTATCCCATGGCACCACAAAGTGCGACTGCACACCTTTGCACTCACCTGTGCTGCTGATTGAGCAGCATATCAGCGGGCATGAATATGTCACCATTACGACCTGCCCCCTGCTGTTCCAGGCGTGCTGCTGGATGCGGCGGTTGAGTTGTTCCTCTCCTCCTTCGCCGGGCTGCCTTTGGAGGCCGTCTTCCTCGACTTCCACGGCAGCGCCCCGCTGGCACACAAGCTGCTGGCACAGCATCCGCGTGACGGCAACCACAGCATGCAGGAGGGCAGCGGGGAGGCGGGCGGCGTGCGTGCCGCCATCGGCTGGCCCGCTGACGTGGAGGCGCCGGTGCTGGCGGGCTGGGACTTTGCCCGCGCCTTCTTCGGCATGCTGCGCACCCCGGGGGTCTCGGTGCCAGAGGTGGGGCGGGGCTGGGGAGCAGCGGGGGAGCAATTGGCGGTGCCTGGCAGGATCGGGGTTATTTGCATGCATGCTACAGCACAGAATCACTGCCGCTCCTTCTGCCGCCGCCAGCCGCCCTCAGCTGCTGTAGAGCCCCTGCCAGTGCCAAGTGCTCCCCTGCCGCTATCCCCTCCCTGCTGCCGCCAAGCAGGCGTATGCGCTCGCCAGCCGTGCCGCACTGGCGCACTGCACCATCCCGCCGGCACAGGGTGCTGGCGACGCAGCGCCGCCGGTAGAGCCTCAGCTGCCGCAGCTGCTGCCGGCTGAACTGGCGCCCGCGCTGCCCAACTGCTCCAGCATACCGGCGCCTCTGGTCGAGGATGCTGACCTGTCCAGGGGTGTGGCAGCCGCCTTCCCAGGCTACGCAGACCTGCGCCTGCTGGCACCCAACGCCGAGCTGCGCCTGCTGATGGCGGGCCACTCAGCCATGGTCAACCCACACAACCTCAGGTGCGCGCCTCTGTGTCGCTTCAGAAGTTGTGCATGCATGCGTGCGGTGGCGGAGGAGCAGCGGGGGCGCCATTTCTTGCCAGCAGCAGCAGCTTGCATGGCTGCCTGCTCGGGTGCCACCACGCACGCACACCCTGTGCAGAGCTAGCCTTCACCCGCTATCCCTTGATTCTGCTGCGCTTTGCTCCCACTGCTGGCAGACCGCTTGGAGAGGCCCTCCGTGGCCTGCTGGCCGCCGAAGCTCGGGCCCTGGAGGTTGTCTCCCTCATCCGCCTGCCGCGCCCGCCGCCCCACCTGGCGCCCGGCGCGGGCGCGGTGCGCTGCGACGTGGTCACCCCCAGCGGCGCGCTCTGCTCGGTCACGCTGGGGGGGCCGGTGGAGCTGCTGGGCAACAAGGTGGGTGCTGGGCCTCCCTGAGGCAGCTGAGAGTGCTGGGGTAGGGATGCTGGCCCCCCCTAAGGGGCTGTTGTCATTTGTGGGCACAATGAGGTCGGCAATCATGAGGGTCGTTGCAAGCGGGCAGGTGTGCCTGCCACTGCATGATGCACGCCCCCCTCACTTGTCACCCTGCGCGTGCCCCCTGCTGCCTCTGCCTGCATGCTGTACTTTGTCCAATTCATTGCCTGCATCAACTGGCTGTCCCTCCACCCTGGCCCTCCTCTGCGCTCCTGCAGGCCCTGGCCCAGTGTGCTGCCTTTGCATCTTTCTGCTCTCTCATTGCCCTTCTCCCAACAACGGTCCCATGCCCCATGCCACCGGCACCCTGCTGTCCTGCAGGCCCTGGTGCAGTACGCCCTGCGCCAGTCCATGACGGCGGATGCGCACACGGTGCAGCTCAAGGTGCCTCCGCCCGGGGCGCCGCTGCCCCCCACGCACGCCTCGGCAGGCGTCGCACACGGGGCCCCCGTGGTGGAGGGGCTGGCGGTCACCTCGGTGTGGTGTGTGCAGCTGCTGAAGCAGCTGGCGCAGGTGAGAAGGGCGGGGGTCAGTTGCAGGAGCTGCGGGAGCGCCAGGCAGTGCACACCATATGGGGGCAGCCCTGTTTCGGTGGCGATCACTTGCGTGTAATGTGTGCAAACGCGAAGCAGCTGGTGCCGGTGGGGAGGAGGGAACGGGCTGTCTTGAGGTGGCGAGGGGGGGCATTCCATTTTGATGGTGGGCACTGGCACAACTGCGGCCCAGGCCTGGCCAACGCCCCACCACCTCCCCCCGCACCTGCTCATCCCCACCTTGCGCCCCGCTCCCCTGCCTGCCGTCCTGCCTGGCCGCCTGCAGGAGCAACAGTACCGTGGGCTGGCGCTGCTGGGGGTGGCCGCCATCAGCACCTCCCCCGTGGCCGCCTTCCATGCGGCAGACGGCGCCCGCCTGGCAGCGGCCACCACCCAGAACGACCCCGCCAAGGCCCAGGCAAGCACTCAGCTGCAGTGGGTGTATCCAGCAGTATCTCTCACTGCCGGCTGCTGACTTGCTCACCAAGCGTGTAGTTCGGACCGGGTGCTGCACCGGTGCCGCGTGCTGAGGCAGCCGCAAGCTGTGCCGTGCAGCAGGGCACCTGAATGGCCTCTGACTGTTCTGCGTGCCTCCTGTCTTGCCTGCCTGCCTGCAGCCGCTGGCGCCTGCAGCAGCCCCGGCGCCAGCAGCAGCAGGGGGCTCTCCAGGCCCTGCGCTGCTGGCAGGAGACTTGTCAGCCAGTGCCGCCGCTGCCGCCACCGCAGCGGCGGCAGCAGCGGCGGCGCCGACGCCTGCGGGGACACCAGGCAGCGCGTCGCGGCCGCCGCTGCCAGCGCTGCCGCCATCACCGGCACTCAACCCGGTAGAGCAGCTGCAGCAGCTACTCACGGGGATCAGCCCTGTTGCAGCCAGCCTGGGCCCCGCGCCCAGCAATGCAGCAGCAGCGGCGGCAGCGGCAGTAGCAGCAGCAGGAGAAGCAGCAGCAGCAGCAGCAGCGCCGGCGGCGGCAGGCCTGTCTCCTGGCTTTGCAGGGACGCTTGGTGTGCTGCCTGCTGCCAGTGACGCGGGCGTCAGCGGCGCAGCGGGTGCTGGCAGCGGAGCGCCGGCGGGGGCGCAGCGGGGCGCCAGCCCATCCGAGGAGGAGCAGGACTCTGCTGATGCCAAGCCCGCGCTGCAGCAGCTGTTGCAGCAGCAGCAGCTCTTGCAGCAGCAGCAGCTGATGCAGCAGCAGGCGGCAGAGGGCGGGCCGATGCCTTGGAAGTGAGCCTGGGGGCGATGTGTGGGGCTGCTGGCACAGAGGGTGGACAGGGCACTCTGGCGAGCTGCTGTGCGTGACTTGCTGCTGGTGGTAGCTGCAATCCCTGTGCTCTTGCGTGAAGTACTGCTACGGCACGCTGCGCTTCGCCTGTCCGCCGTCCCTGCTGGCCCTGCCAGCCGTCGGCGGTCCTGTGCCTGCCTGCCTGCCTGACGGGTCACCTTGCTTGTGCGGCCCACTCTCGATGTGACCCGCAGGAGCGGGCGCCCCCACCTGGCATACTGCAGCGAGGAGCAGTTCTACTCTGACCTCATCGCCTTCCTCACAGACCGCCAGGTCAGCAGGCGGGTGATGGCGTGCCAGCCTGGCATGCCATTGTGCGCCAGGCGGGTTGACGTGAGACTGCCGTCGAGCACCATGCGGCAGCATTCTCTTCCGTCTGCTTGGGTGGCCATGTTACCCCAGCATGCGATGTGAAAGTGACCAGGGGCGTCTGCGCCCCACTTTTCTGCGCTCACCCTCCGACCATGCGTACTGTTTCTGCCCATGCGCTGCCAACCTCTGGCCACTGTTCTCCACCACAACACCACCCCCGCCGCCTGCCCCCGCCGCCTGCCTGCCTGCAGGGCCGACAGATCGACCCCTCCACCTTCCCCGAGGCCATCCTGAACGGAAGCAAGCTGGACTTGTTCCACCTGTACCGGTGAGGGGGGCAGGCGGCGTGGTTGGCTGTTGTTGCTAGTGGCATGATGTCCTGTCGTTGTCACGAGGTCGGGTGCCTGGCACTGGGCCTTGGCGGCTGTGCACACGTGGTGGTGGCCCAGTGGTGCCGCTGAGGTGGCAACGCCATGCACAACAAGCGCTGCTCTGCACACAGCCCCTACCTCTCCTCTGGTCCCAGCCCCGGTCCCCCTGCTGCCGGTGCAGTCAGCGCAGCTACCTTTGGTGTCAACGGCATCAGCTGCAAGGGCACCTCTGCTCACCTCTTCCCTCCCCCCCTCCCTGCTTCCCCCTGTTCCCCCGTCGCAGGGAGGTGTGCAGCCGGGGAGGGTACCGCGTGGGCAACGGCATCAACTGGAAGGGCCAGGTGTTCCCACGCATGCGCAACTTCACCGCCAACCACAAAATGACGGGTGGGGCGGGGCAGGGTGCGGCGGTTGGGCAGGGGGCAGGTGGGCTGGGGAGCTTCGCCTGGGCGGGGCAAGGTGGTGGTGTGGTGGCGTTGTGCCCCAGGGGGATTGGAGACACGGCGGTGCCTGGCGCACCTGCACATGCTGCTCCCTGTTGCGCCCGCTCTTGCACCCTCCCTGACATTCCGTACGTCTGACCCTTCCTCCGCCCACCTTCCCCCACACACACAATCAGGCGTGGGCAACGCGCTCAAGCGCCACTACCAGGTGTTCCTGCTGGAGTACGAGCAGGCAAGGCTGGGGGAGCGGGGGGGTGTTCTGGGTGGTTGCTTGGTTGGTGGCATGAAGGGCCCCTGTGGGGGGCAGCGATTGGCAGCCGCTGCATCACCCATCACCTCCCAACCGTCCTCACCCGCACTCGCCACTTTCTAACAACGTGCCCCCCCCTCCGCTGCAGGCGCACCCCGAGGACGTGCCGGGCGACCGGTGCAGCATCTGCGGGCGGGGCGACGAGGTTGCCAACGACTGGATCTCCTGCGACATGTGCGACTGCTGGGTGCACTTCTCATGCGACGTGCGCCAGTCGCGAGGTGGGGCGAGGGCAGGGAGAGAGGGGAAGAGGGCAGGGGAGGGCAGGGGAGTGAGGGGGATGGGCGGGAGGCAGGGGATGGGAGGGGAGCCAGCACTGCTGATCCTGGCGGCAGGGCCCCACCTTCAGTTGTCATGCGGGCATCGTCCTGCAGCTGCCCTTGCCTCCTGCCAGCCCTGTGTCCCCTGCTCTCCCCGCCAGACCCTGCACCACACGCCACCCCTGCCTTCCTCCCTCGCCCTCCCCACACCCCGTGAATCCGGCGGGTGCCTCTGTCCCCCCTCTCTACACCCTGCAGGCTCCTTCAAAGAGTATGCCAAGGGCAAGGGGCGGCTGTACCACTGCCCCCGCTGCTCCGAGGTGCGGCGGCACCAGCAGATGCAGGCGCAGGCTCAGGCTGCGGCCGCGGCCCACGCCGCTGCGCAGATGGCGGCGGTGCAGCAGCTGCAGCAGCAGCAGGCCGCTGCCAAGGGCTCAGCCGCGGCAGCGGCAGCAGCGGCGCAGCAGGGGGCGCCTGCAGCAGCGGCAGAGGCAGACGGACCGATGCCCATGCAGGAGTGAGCGATGCCTTGTGCGCAGCCGGAAGTGCGTGGAGGCTTGCTTTGCCTTAACAACACATTTCCCAGAACGCATCCCCCATGTAATTGTGTTGCCTTCAAACTCCAGCTTAGCGCAGGTCGCGTGGCGGGCACGCCACTGCATCAGTCACCGGTGGGGCGGGCTTTCGACTGCAGTAGGGGCAGAAAGCTGATAACGGACCAGAGCTGCTCAGCAGCTGCGTCCATTGGTGTGGCAGCTGAAGCCCGCTGGTGCGTCACGACCAGCGATTTCGGCAGTGGGGCTGCTGAGTTGGCAGGTGGACCATTGCACCACTGCAGGTACTCATGTATATTGCCTCTTGGGCCTTACTCCATCCTATCTGCTCGGGCTGCCATAGTGCCAGGTGTCGTGCCCAGCCCTGCCGGCTGGACTGGCACGGGCCCTGTGGGCAACTGTGGTCAGGAGGGAGCACCTGTGATGCAACAATGAGGCAGGTTACAAAGCTTAAGAAAATCGTCAAATGCAGTGTTCAGCCGATTATCAGCAGTGGTCAGAGAGCGGCAGAGTGTCGAATGAGCTACACAACACGGGTCAACTGAGAGCAGTCTAGTGTAGCAAAGAGTGGCACCTTTATGGCAAGGAGCATCACAGCTCAAACCGGCATGAGTGCACGTCCAGCGGCTGCGTGGCTGACATCATTGGCATCTGCCCGGTATACTTCTGCGTTGCCTCAAAGCTCTCCTTCATGAAGTTCAGCAGCCCAATCAACCTGCACTTGAGGGGCGGGTGCATGGGCGGGCCCTGGCTGGCATGCATGGAGATCACGAGCGTGTGGCTTCAACTTGGCTTGAGCAATGTAGCGCACGGAGAGGATGTAGCGCACCTGCCAGTAGGCGGAGACTGACACATTCTCATTTCGACGGCAAGTACACAGACTCCTTACTGCACCCCTTCCCCTGCTCACGAGGTATGCTTGCCCCACTCCGCCCGATGTGTCTCGATCGCTTTCCTAAAGGCATACGTGGCTGCGCCACACTGGAAGTTGTGACGCGGGCTGCTCTCAAACGCGACTTGCCCAACCAAGCAGGCAGCAAGCTGGATGACTGTGCCGCCACATGTGATCTGCAAATAGGAAGCACACGCCAAGGCTTGAGAGGAGTGCCCGGGCATGATGCAAGCATTCACCCCCGGTTGTGTGCCGCGCTGGGAACCGCCATCCCTGTTGAGACGCACATGCAAGGAATCAAGGAAGGGATGCCGCAAGTCGTGCATGCATTCCAGCAGGCAAGCACTGGGTCCATGAGCTGCCATGGCATATGCTTCACCCCAGCCCGACCTGCGCCACCCGGCCCTGCTTCCCTGCCCGCCAGTGCGCGTTCGTTGCACCTCACCTTGGCAGGGCGCCCCAGGTACTCCTGCGTCCAGCAGCTGGACTGGTCAACAGGATTGGGTGAGTACTTAGGGTCCGGGCGCGGGGGCAGCTGGTAGTTCCAGGGCAGGTTCAGCATGGCCCCGCTGTGGCAGCAGTCGATCAGCGCGCACAGAGTGGCTCCCTGCGCAGTCACGGGGTGGGCACGTCAGCTGCACGGGAGCTCCTCGAGGTGACAGCAGGCGCCCCACGCGATGTACCACCACTGGCAGCAGCGGTGCAGCGAGCACAACGTGTTGCATGCGCAGCGCACCACAGGCAGCTGCCGCACGAGGTGCTCGTACAGCTCGATGTCCTTGATTTTGTAGCCGTCTGAGGTGTAGATGGCCTGCGGCAGTCAGGCAGTGTGTGCATGTAGGTATAGCTCGCACCAACATACAGGCACGGTTGATCTGACCTGAACAAGGAGGCAGGTCTGGCGCTGTTCATCGGCCTAACCGGGCTATTGCTAAGTCGGGTGTGGTGTGTGTTGTGATGGGGGGGCAGGAGGAGTCGGTGGGGTGGGGGTGGGGGCGGGGGGCGGGGGGCAGCGGGGTATGAGGGTAGCAGCACTGCACGGCATACACGGTGGCCCACTGGGACATGGCATGGAAAACCCATTGCAGCTAGTGCTAGTGCGGCTCAGGCACCCTGCAGGAGCGCAGCCCTGCAAGCCGGGGCGGCGCACAGTGTGGGGCCACATTGCGCGGGCTCCAAGCCTTGCCAGCCTCACCTGGCTGTACCCGCTGGGCTCCTTGCGTGTGCTGTCCTGCACGCGCGTGCCATGACCTGCAAAGTAGAAGAACAGAGAGTCGCCGCGGGCGACGCCGTCCATGAGCCACTTCAGCCCGTTGTCCACGATGTTGGTGTGGGTGGGCTTCAGCCAGCTCATGTCCTGCCTGTCCGTCATGACCTTGATGTCAGTGAACTTGAAGTGCTTGCGCAGCAGGCTGGCAACCGTGTCCGCATCGTTGTGGCACCCCCGCAGCTCGTCTGGTGTGCCCCTGCAAGCGCCAGCGGGTTGGGCGAAGTCATGCTGGGTGGCCCAACAGCAACTCACATCCACACAGGCCCATCCTCACAGGCAGGCAGGCAGGCAGGCAGCAAGCGAGCAGACGGCAGGCAGCCAGGTGAGCGGGCAGCGGCCGTGCACATGCAACCAGGCAGGTGAAGAGAAGGTGGGCGGGCAGCTGTGCAGGTAGCACATGCGCGACGGGCAGGCAGGCGCACATATTGCTTGCCTGTAATTGCACCCAATTATGAGGGCACGCCGCCGGATTTTTGACGAGAACTCCACCCGCTGCAGATGCTGCTGCAGTTTCTGCATCCCGATGTCCCGCGGCGGCTCTTCAGCCTCCTCACTGCCGTCGCTGGCACTGCCGCTAGGGTCCCCATGCCCATGGCTCATGCCACTGCCACTGCCACTGCCACTGCCAACACCGGCGCCGCTGCTGCCGCTGCTGCCGCTGCTGCTTGAAAACAGCAAGGGCGAGAATACGGGGCCAGACATGGCAGCGCTGCTACTGCTGCTGCTGCTGCTGGCAGCTCCAAACGTAAAAGGCTTGTATCCAGCACTGCTGCTGCTGCTGCTGCCACCGCTGCTGCTGCTGCTGCTGCTCGCAGGCTTCCAACCTTTGAACTTGTACTTGCCTTTTCCGCTCCCACTAATGCTACCGTTGCCCCCCACCCCAGACATGAAAGGCTGGAAGCAAGCAGCGCTGCTGGTGGTGGTGGTGGTGCTGCTGCTGCTGCTGCTGCTGCTGAAGGTGCTGCTGCTGAAGGTGCTACTGCTGCTGCCAGTGCTGGTGCCACCTCCGAAACTGCTGCTTGGAGGGTGTCCAAACACAAACGAGAACGTAGGTGTTTGCATTGCAGCACTGCTGGTGCCACCAAATGCCCCAAAGGCAGCAGGCATGTAGCCACCAGTGCTGCTGCTGTTGCTGCTCTTGGGAGGCAGCGAAGAGGGAACTGCAGGGGTTGCACAGCTGCCGCTGCCGAGCGCCCCAAAGATGAAGGGCTGACTGCTGGAGCAGCTGCTGTTAGCCGCCAAAGCAGTAAAGAATGCAGGGAGGGACGCTGGTGCGGTGCCACTGCTGCCGCCGCTGGCCCCGCAGCTGGCCCAGCCATTGTCGTATTTACTGCCCCCCGCGCTGCTGCTGCTGCTGCCTCCCTGCCTCATTTCCGGTAATTTAGCACCAGCTGTAGGCCAAACCAGTCAGGGGCACCGGAGCACTCCGAGGACCCTGTGCAGCAAAAGCTTGCGTCCACGCGCAAGAGCCGGTTTTCGACCCCAACCTAAAATGGCTGGGCTGCGCGCAGCGGTGAGCGAGCTGTGGTGGCGCAGAGAACTTACGGCGCGGTGCTCTTTTCGGGTAGGGCTGGTGCCAGCAGTGCTGGCCAGCAGCAGGCTTCATCACGATTTTGATCCGACTGTATGTGGTGTGCGAATGAAAGTGTCCAGTAAACCCACATACCGTTACACCTGCGCCCTCTTGGTTTCCTGCAACGGTAACTCAGTGCTTGCGCCCGGGCGGCCCTGGCTGCAAACCAGACAGTGCACTGCTCCACTGGCATGACATGCTCTTCGCTTAGCGAGAGCAATGAGTTACACAATTGCAGACGACATGAAATGGAGAAATGGGAAATTATATGGGGGATGCCTGGGGGCTGCCAACAGTGTCCAGGGCGGGCTACGTCAGTGTGCCTGCCGCGCTGCCGCCCACGCCAGCAGGCCCTGCGGCACCCCCACCCCCAGCAACAGCAGGTGCGCCGTGACGGTGGTCGCAAAGATGGGCACCTTCCCCTGGGGGCCCACCATGAGCAGTGAGAGCGCCAGCAGGGACAGCATGGCCGGCATGGGCACCAGGGCGGCGGGGAGGGCCACCAGGGAGCACGAGGCCGCCACCGCTCGGTTGACGCCCGTGGTGGCGGCAAACACCCCGCCCAGCATGGAGCTCATGGCCAGCATGGGCAGGAAGAGGCCGCCCAGGAAGCCGCACTCGGCGCACACGTGGTAGGGCAGTGCCTTGGCAAAGGCGGAGGCCGCCAGCACGCCCGCCCCCACCTGCCGACCTTCCCCCAGGATCACGCCCAGCTGCGCTCGCAAGGGGGAGGGGGTGAGGGGGGTTGTTGTGGCAGTGAGGTGAGGTGAGGGAAGGACAGCGCCACAGACAGTGAGGGGAACGCAGGCGGGTGGGTGGGCGAGCAGTGACCACAGCGCACGCAGCAGGGCCAGGTGGCATGTCGGCTGCTGGGGCCATCCCCTGTCGCAAGCAGGCAGCGCGCTCTGCCCTGGCCCCCTCGACAGTCCCCCCTCCCCCCCACCTGAGCGGAACCGTCGGTCAGCACCAGCGGCATGGCCCATCCCAGGGCGCCTGTGGCAGCGCCCCCCACTGTGGCCAGGATGACGATGCGCCAGCTCCTGCCCACCCGGGCATCCAGCGCCCGCCTGGCAGCGCCCCCCACTGCCTTGGCAACGCCGGCCATAAGGACGTAGACCAGGGCGAAGGCTGCCCCCATGACGCCAAACAGGATGCCCTCCACAATGAACAGCTGCGGTGCGGGTTGGGGTGAGGGGGCGGGTGGGGGGAAGAAGGGAGGGGAGAGTTGACTGGGGATGCGGTGCAGTAGGCCTCGCCAGCCCATCTGCCTAATAGCGCCGCCTCGCCGACTCCGGGCCCCACCCACACTGCTCAGCCCTGCTGAGCCCCACCCCATCCGGCCCCTGCACGGACCCTCGCCCTCCCCGATCCCACTCCGCCCACCCCCGCCCCGCCCATCTGTTGGTACCTGGCCATCGACTCCCCAGTCACAAAGGTGAGCAGGGGGGCGAGGTAGGTGTAGGACTGGATGGCATAGTACACCACAAAGGAGCAGGTGGCGCCGACGGCCAGCGTGCAGACGAGGTGCATGTAGGGCAGGGGGGCCAGGGAGGCGGAGGGGCGCCCCAGCTCCATCGAGAGCAACACGCCCACCAGCGGGTTTGGCATCAGGGAGGCAAAGGCGGAGGTCATGGCGGACAGCACGTACAGGCGGCGGCGGAGGGAGGCCTGCAGGCGGAAGCGCCGCAGGCGGCCCAGCAGCACGCCCGCCACGCCCGCCGCAGCGCCCAGCCCGGCCTCGGGACCCATCGGCACGCCGCCCAGCAGGCCCAGCAGGGTCACCACCGCCGTCTTTGCTGCCGGCACCAGGTCCACGTGCATGGTGCGCAGCTCGGTGACAAAACTGGGGACGGCGTCCAGCCCCAGGGCGACCTTGGCGGCGCCCACCGCCAGCCCCGCGCCGCCGCAGACGCCCACCCACCAGCCGCGCCCGGCACCAAACTGGAGGGAGGCGGGCGCCGGGAAGGCGGAGTTGCCGTCGGCGGCCAGCCACAGGCCTGTGACCTTGCTGATGGCCTTGAGGTAGGCCCAGCTTCGGAGGGAGGGGGTGAAAGTGGGTGTGGGTAGCGTGAAGTGGGGTGGGGGTTGGGGTGGGACTTTGGTTGAGAGGGGCGCTGCCACAACTGATGACCACAAGGGCAAAGTCTGGCCAGCCAGCGGGCGTGGTGCCATGCAGGCGGCGGGCGGCACCCACCCGAACCCTCCCATTGCAGCGCCCAGCAGGGCCAGCAGCGCCGCGTCCTGCCAGAAGGCAAAGGGCGGCGCCAGGGTGGCAAAGGGAGGGTCAAACGGCGGCTCCCCGCCCTCCGGGTGTGCCGCCGGCCCCGCATCCTCTCTGTCCTCCTCCAACCCCTGCACCTCTGCACCTCCCGCTCCTGTGGCAGCCTGCAGGCAAACCATGTGCATAGGAATACATGTGTGCCGTGTGTGCGTGCATATGTGCATGTGTGTGTGGCGGCGCACTGCGCAGGCTGTGCTAGCACCCCCGGCACACACCTGCTGCAAGCCGCCGGCACACGCCCCACCGCCGGTGTCCGCGGAAGCGTGTGCTCCGCATGCTGCCTTCTCCAGGTCTGTCTGGTCAGACATGTTGCTACCCCTGCAAATGATGAAATGTAGCACTACGAATGAGGCTGGCAGTGTAAAGCACACAAAGTGGATCTTGTCGCCCAGTGGCAGCTTGGCGGCAGCCGCGGCGGCGGCGGCACTCAAGCTTCTGGGCACCGCCCAACTTCACGCCTCGACCTTGCCGACCGTTATTCTATTCGTATAGCTTCAGGAGTCCAGTGCCGCCCACTGCGCCTGCTGGCGTTGCCTCGCGGCCCCCGGGCGCTTGCAAGGAGCAGATGCGCAGGGCACGACCTGCGGGCGGCTTTTGTAATCACTTGCTCTGGAAGAGGTCAGGTACTGCGGCAAGGCCCGGTTGGGACATCATATTGACACCTGGCCATGGATACTAGTGTGCCAGCACCACCGCCGCCAGGAAGCTGGCCACACCGCTCCTCGCCCCAATTGACTCTGTGCTATGCCATCCCTTGCACTTCTGGAACCCGTCCAGTGGGTGGCATGGTGCGCTTGGTTCAAAATCGAATGAGCACATCAGGTACATCTAGACTCCTGGCATCGTGCTGGGTTTTGGTGCTGAGCCGCTCCATGTGCCACTTCAACACTGGCCACTTCACGGGTGGTCAGAGATGGGCTGGGTGGGCATGTCAACACCTCGTTGCGCGATGCTCGGACAGTAGGCATGCGTGCACCAGCACCCACCCTGTGGCGGCGGCCACAAGCGGCCTACTGGAGCGTGGGCGGCCGGCACTTCCTGCTGTTCCTGGGCGCTCACTTCAAACGCAGTGCCAAGTGTGCTGTCTCAATTATAGAAGCGGACGAGCTAGGGGATGTACTATCGGAGGGACCAAGGGGTCGAGCTGGCGCTGCCGGCGCCGGCTGCAGCCTGTCGCGGCCAGCCGGCGGCATGCCGCGGCAGGGTGGGTCGATGAGCGCGGCGTCCACCACCCTAGTGCAACGCGATCACAAGGGTTCTTTCAGATGCTCAGAAATGTGGCCTCCATACAGGTGGTCCCGACTGCACCTTCGTTTGGGTTCCCGCGAAAGGCTCCGTGGTAGCACTCACGTGGCATGAGGTCATTGACCTGGTCTGGTGAAGCCCTTGAGGGAAATAGGAGGCCCACTGCACAGCTAGGCGCCCGCCCTGACCAAGTGGCCCACTCTTGCTCAGGCTTGGGCTGGACGCTCGCTGCCGTCCGGCGCTCAATTGCTTTCTATGGTGTCACAAGCGACCACCAATGCGCTAGGAATAGTCGGGGGAGTGGTGCTGGCCGTCTGCCAGGCGCCGCAGGTGAGGCAGGGCGCTGCTGGCGGCAGCCGCTTGCGCTGCCTCCCGGCTGGGGTTCCGCTACCCGGGGAGCTCACTGCGCCAGCCGGCTTGCTGGAAATGAAAGGAGGTGCACCAGTGCTACATCATAACGCACCAGCAGGCGCCTGCGCAGTGCACCAGGAACCAAGGCCTCAACGCATCAGCCGGCATCGCCGGGCCCCTGCCCCTCAGGTCTGCGCTCTGGACACCCGCATCACTTCCCCCCTGCCCCCTCGCCCTGCCTTGCAGCTCCTCAAGCTGTGGCGCACCAAGTCGGCTGCCGACCTCAGCTATTGGTACCTCTATTTGTACAGTGTGGGCCTGCTCTTCATCACCGTCTACGTGAGTGGCTGCCTGACGGGGGGTGCAGAATAGCTGTGGTGGGCGGGGCGAGTGAACAGGGGCGCAGGCGCATGGTGCCATTGGGCGACGATGGTTGCGCCTGGCCTTGCATTTGCATTGTGGGCTGCATCCCAACGCAGGATGAACAATAGGTTGCTGCTGCCACCTGCCCGCCCCTCTGGGCAACTGTGCCAGCATTCCATGCCGCTGCCACGTCTCGAGACCCTGGGAGAGGCATGTGCTTGTCCCTCACTCCCTGCACTCCCTCACATCCACCCCCGGTGCAGCTCTACCTGGAGGGGGCAACGGTGGGCTGGATTTGTGAAAGCATAGAGACGGGTGGGTGGGGAAGCGGGGGAGGTGGGTGGGTGGGCAGGTGGCTGGGCGGACCGCACCCTGGGGGCGGAGCAAGGGCCAAGTTGCAGTGGCGGCATGGCAGCCGGGACTCAAGTGGGGGGAAGACATAGAGCCAGAAGCAGCACCGCTTCAGTTAATGTCCCCTGCTGGTCGGCCTGCAGCTGCTCGTCGCTGCACTGCCTGTCCCATTGCAGCCGCCAGCCGCCCCACCCGCCACGCCCCCCCTGCCTTTAGAAACTAATGCTGCCGTCACGCCTCCCCTCATCTGCCCGCAGTCTGCGGCGTGCTGCTCATCTTTGCCAAATATTACTACGACAACTGGGGGCCGCTAGGGAAACGGCACCAATCTAGAAAGCTGCAGGGCTCCACTGCCGACAGCGTGGGTGCCGGTGCTGGCGGCGCCGGCGACGACGATGCTGCGGTGCTTGAGGGCGGCAGCAAGGGCAGCGGCAAGTCCCTTACTCTAGAGCACGTGGTCCCATCACATGGGTATGATGGTGTGTGCGCTGCTGACAGCGCGCTGGTGGGAAGCAACGGCGGGGCCGCCGTGCGGAGGGCAAAGGCGCCACCAGACGGCTGCAACGCCCTGCCAGTCTGATGCGCTTGTTCTGCAATATTGATCACGATTTCACCTACACATTCAACACAATGCTGAGTCAACATTGCGAATTTTATCTTCAAAACACATTGAGCAAATCACAGGGGCCGAGGAGCGGGTTTGGCAGGGGCTCGCCGAGTGGCGGCAGGAACGCAACACAGGTCGCTGCCGTTGCACGAGGCGGCATTGCCCAAACTCGCTGTGACAACAGTTACTGAGACCCTTGCACTTCGCATGTCAATGGAACTTGTGATGGCCTGCCTGCAGCTGAGGCATGCGTGGCAGCGGCGGTGCTGGCAAGTGGCGGCGCAGCGCTATGTTGACAGCCCCACCGCCACAGCGCGGCCAGCATGCCCAAACTTGTCGGCCTCCCAGCTGCTCACACGCACCTCAGTTCTTCATCCACACATGTCCCACGCCCTTTGGCGCTGGTATGCTCTCTAGCCGGGCCACAGGGGCGCTGGTTCTGGTCGGTTCTTGCGCTCTCTACGCCTATTACACTGCCTGGGTTCTGATCACGGTAAGACGAGCTAGTGGGTGTTTTGATTCACCGTCGGTGCGTTGCCAAGGCTCGACAGCGGCGGGACTCAGTGCCGCTTTCGCTCCGCCTGCAGCCTTTCATCGAGGAGGGTCAGTCCGCGCTTCGGTTCTTCCCTCCACGCTACTTTGCCATCGCGGCACCCGTGCTGGCGGGCGTGGCGCTTTTCGGCACCACCCTCATCACTCTCGGCTGCTTCCTGCTATCTTCTGAGCTGCGCAAGTGAGTGAGAATGGAGGGGGAAACATTGTTTTGACGGTTGACGCGCGGTGGAACAAGTTGCGGAGGCCTGCAGCGGCTGCCAGTGCCGCCAGCCGCCTGCCGACTCGCTGCCGCCGCTCCCTGCAGGCTCTGCCAGCACTGGGCCGGCCCCAAGCCCAGAAAGGAGTAGGGCTCTCCTTGGCTGCCTTATTTTGACAAGCCACCCAGCTAGCAGGTGCAGCAGTGGCGGCAGCGCCAACCATGGCGCTGAGCGACGACGCGTTGCTGGACTGGCAGCTGCAAGTCGACGAGGTGCAGGCACTTGAGGCCATTTATGGGGACGACTTCCGGATCCTGGAGGCTAGTGGAATTACTGCAGATGATGGGGACGCGGCTGGCAGCAGCAGCGGCGGAGGGGGAGGTGGGGGGCAGCACCCACCAGACGCGACCAGCCTGGCAGAGGTGGCAGCACCCAGCAGCCCCAGCTGGGTGCTGGACTGCAGCCTCATGGTGCGCATGGAGCCGCCAGCTGGCAGCCTGCGCATGCAGCTGCCACAGGAGGCGGCTGTTGATGGCTGCAATGCCGCCGCTGGCAGTAGCAGCTGCGGCGCTGGCGCCGGTGACCCCAGTGGCGGCGGCCCCAGCACTAGCGGCGGCGGCCATGCACAAGAGGGCGGCTACCGTGTGCAGTTTTTGCCGCCCATCTGCATGCAGCTGCGCCTGGCAGCGGGCTACCCCTCCCAACTGCCCCCCGATGTCAGCCTCTCGGCGCTCTGGCTCAGCAGCGCAGCAGCGGCACGACTCGAAGGGCAGTTGCAGCAGCTGTGGGACGAGCAGGGGCCAGGCGGCCCCGTGTGCTACACCTGGGCAGACTGGCTGCAGAGCAGCGCACTGCAGCACCTGGGGGCGGCAGAGGTGCTGGTGCTGGGTGGAGGGCCGCCCAGCGGCGGCGGCACGGAGCTGGAGCTTGCGGGCAGCGGGGAAAGTGCAGGCAGCAGCAGAGCAGATGGGCCAAGCAGCAGTAGCAGCGTGCCTTTAGGGGAGGCAGAGATGCAGCAGGCGGAAGACACGCTGATGAAGCTCTTGCGGTGGGCTGGGCAGGGGTGTGCAGTTGCTGTCGCCACATTCAGTGGGAACCCGGCGGTGTGTTTCTTGTCCTTAGGGTGCAGCAGTGGCAGGGAGTGGGAGCAGGCCCAGACAGCTCATTGTATGCAGCATGCCCAGTCAGCATCACCCTGCTCCTTGCAAACCCCCGTCGCGCCCCGCCCCGCCCCGCCCTGCAGTCACAACGCAGTACAGGAGCACGCCGCTTTCCTGCAGGCCCAGCACACCTGCGGCATCTGGTGGGGGGGGCCGTGCAGAGTGGGCCTGCCAAAGTGGTGGTGGAGCAAGGAGGGGACAGCACCCAGGCAGGGGGCTGTTGTCAGCTCCCAACCCACTTTCCCTCTCCTGCTGCAGCCAGTGCTGCTGGCTCTCGACTGCCGCTGACCCCCGGCTGCTGTGGTGATGTTACGTTTGCTGCTGTTGCTGCTGCTGCTGCTGCTGCTGCTGCCCCTCATGCACCTCTACACCCCCTGCCCCCCCACCGCGCCCCCTGCAGCCTGGAGGAGCAGCCGGGGCGGTGCTTTGTGCGGCTCGACTGCCGGCACGCCTGGTGCGCCGGCTGCCTGGAGGCGCAGGCGCGCATCCACGTGGCGGAGGGCAGCCTGGAGGCGCTGCGGTGAGCCCGGGGGAGATTTTTGTGTGACGGGAGGGGGGCAGGAGGGCAGCCTGTGGATGTGTTGATGTCAGCTTGTCGGGGAGCGGCAGGAGGCCAAGGTGCATGTGCCGCCGTGCCACTGCGCACGCCAACCCAGGGTGCGCTTGGGCCTGTCGACAGCCAGCCATCACATCGGTAGCTCATCCGCCGCTGCCGTGCACCCCTACTTCACGCCTCGGCGCCCCTCTCTTCCCCACCCACATGTTTCACCTCCCGCCCCCCTGCAGGTGTCCCGACCCAAAGTGCAAGGCCCCGCTGGGGCCGGGGATGCTGCAGCGCGTGCTGTCGGCCGAGGACTATGCGCGGTGGGAGCAGCTGACCCTGCAGCGCACACTTGACACGATGCCAGGCGAGCGGGCGGTGGCTGGGTGCACTTTGGGGCAGGGCAGCAGGGCGCATTGCGGTGACAACCACTTGGGGGGGAGGCAAGAGGAGACGCTGGTGGCTGGGTGCACTGTAAGGAAGGCCGGTGGGGGGCGTCGTGGTGACAAGCAAGGCGGGGGGGAACCCAGGGGGGAGGGACTGGTGTATCCAGCAAGGCTGTCGGCAGCTGCAGCCGCTGCCTGCCCCTGCTCACAACCCTGTCTGACCCCCGGTGCCTTGCCCCCCTCGCTCCTTGCCACACCACCTGCAGACGCGGCCTACTGCCCCCGGTGCAGCACAGTCAGCATCGAGGACGCCGACAGCTGCGCCCAGTGCCCCCGCTGCTTCTTCGTCTTCTGCTCGCTCTGCATGGAGGGGTGGCACCCAGGTGGGCTGGTGCACAGGGGGTGGCCAGGGCGGCGCAGGCTGGGAGGGCGGGAGTTGTTGCTGGGAAGCAGGGCCGAGAGGGCGGCGCATGTGGGACGGGTGCGAGGCGCCTGGAGCGTGGTGCATGGGCACGTGTGTGCATGGGCAGCCTCTTGCAAGCGCACTTGCTTGCTTCATGTTCACCCTCTGTCAAGATCGTCGACCACTCCAGCTCCATGCCTGGCAGGCCCCACCTGCTTCAGAGAGTGTAGTATTCTGTCGATGCTGCAGCTGCATCTTCCCCTGGCATGATTGCTGCCTGCCAACCTGCCTTCCACATGCCTGCACCCCCCACCCCCTGCAGGCACCACCTGCGTGAGCGCCGAGACCAAGCTGGCCATGCTGCGGCGCAAGATGGAGGGCGGGGGGCGGGCGGCCCTGGAGGACCTGCGCCGGCAGGAGCAGGACCTGCTGAGTGTGGCGCAGATAGAGGTGGGCTGGCTGCTGCTGCCGGTGGTGGCGCAACGCGTCGATTGCGGGGGTTGCATGGGGCACGAGTGCAGGGTGGCGGAGCGCAGAATGCGAGGCAGGCCAGGGCACGCTGGTGTGCTGTGCGGCGTGGTGCTGCCTTGGTGGCTCCTGCCTGCACAAGCTTGCTGACTAACAAAAGCCGCTGCTGTTCATGCCTTTGTTTGATGCCGCCCCGCACGCTCGCTTCTGTCGCTCACTCCCACACTGAACCCGCCCCCCCATCCCTTGCACCCCCGCAGAAGACGGCCAAGAAGTGCCCCCGCTGCGGCATGGCCACGCAGAAGGCGGAGGGGTGCAACAAGATGGCGTGCGGGGGGTGCGGCGCGTACTGGTGGGTGGGTGTATCGGTGCACTGGGGTGGGGAGGCATGCTTGGGCGTGGGTGTGTCCCGCACTGTCCTCATGCTGCCAGCGCCAGGCTGCCTGCGTGTACGCTGGCGCTGTGTGCAACCGCAGGAGTAAGCCACCAAGGCCTACTCCCTGCCAGGCCCTGGCCTTGCTGCTCTCAGCTGGCAGCCTCTGCGGGTGCCGTCGCACCTCGCCCCCTGACCCGCCCTGCACGTCACCAGCCCTGCCATCACACCACCATCCCCCCCCATGGCACCCATGGCTCCAAGACACGCTGCATGCCCGCTGCAGGTGCTGGCGGTGCGGCAAGGAGATTGACGGGTACCGGCACTTCAGGACGGGGGAGTGCATACTGTTTGATGAGGCCGAGATTCTGAGGTGGGGCGGTGTGGGTGGGTGTCAGTGCTGGGGCGAAGGGGGGGGCGGGGGGAGTAATGAGTCACAGGGAGTGGTGGGCAGAGGTAATGGGGGTTGTGGCCAAGGCATGCCCATCCCCATGCCATCCTATTCCCACATTCGAGTGCGACTGCAATCCCGCGATCCCCCCTCCCCCACCCGCCCCGTCCCACCCATACCGTCGCCGCATGTGGGAGGTGATGGTGGCGATTCTGTGCGTGATGTCTGTCCCTTCTCTCCCCTGCACTTCCTGGTTTGTAACCGCTCGTACTGACTGTCGTCCATGTTGCAGGTGGGAGGCGCAGTGGGAGGAGATGCAGGCGGCGGCGCGCGTGATGGCTGCGGGGATGCGCAACGAGTTTGTGGGGGAGACGGCAGCGCGGCAGGGGGCCCGCCCCCGCGGCTGCTTCTGCCCGCAGTGCGGCCAGGTCAACCACAAGCTGGGTGAGGCAGGGGTCTGGGGCAGAGTGTGTGGTCATGGTGCTTAGTGCAATGGGTTGTTTGCGCCTGGGTGGCGCCTGGAATGCGGTGGGTTGTTGCGGGTTGGGCAATGTTGGAATGGGGTGGGAGGGGGTTGGTCGTGCCCACGGTGCCGGACGTCAATTACAAGATGAGCAAGGGGCCAGAGGGGGCAAGGGTTGGCAGGCGGTCAGATGAGTGATTTGCAGGGCAGGGGAGGGGTCAAGTGGGCAAGGAGGCAGTTGGGGAACAGCAGAGGTTGTAGCTGTGATTTTGTCCCGCGGCTCGTTGCTGCGCTTGCTGCACAGCGCTGCGCCTGCCACCCGGCTTACCTACGCTTCCACCATACCTCTTGAAACCTGCACAACAACTTCCACATCCGACCCGCCCCTGCAGGCAACAACAACCACATGCAGTGCTGGTCCTGCACCTCCCACTTCTGCTACTGCTGCCGCTCCGTGCTGCGTGGCAAGGGCGCCGGCGGCAGCCACTACGGACCCAAGGGCTGCAAGCAGCACTCCCCCGACTGACAGCAGCAGCGGCACCGGCAACTGGCGGCCAGCGGGAGCCGCCCGGTCCTTGGTTCTGCTCTTTTGACGCCTGCTCTGCTCTGCCTACTCCACCTTCACTGCCATATGATGTTACCTTTCGTACGACACGGCACTGCCACTGCCAGCAGCCCCAGCACTGGTCCGCCGATTTTGCTCCCTGGTCTGGCACTGGCTCTTACTCTTTGTATAAACCACCAGCCTTTAGCATCTACGTGGGAAGTACAAAGGGTCATCCAGCACTGGGGGATGGGGGGACCCCATTGCGCGGTCAATGCACCGCCCGCTCCCTTGCCGGCCTGCCAACTGGCGGCCGTTGCCGCTGCTCCCCAAAGCACATGTGTACAGACTTGCCCAGCCACATTGGCCCACCCACAATCCAACTTTCCAGTCTGCAGCAAGGGCACTCAACATCCAAGGCTGCCACCAATGGTAGGGGGTAGGTTCAGTGGAGCTACACCCATTGGCGGTGTGGGTACCTTCAGTGCCATGAACGTCCCGACCCGCAGGCGCTTATGATCGCAACACCGACCATGTGCTCGACATGCTCAGCTGTCACTCCATCTCCGCCACTGTAACTGCACCGCCCCACAGCCCGCACCAGCTCGCACCCCTCGCGGCCGAACCCACCGCCGCCGCACCCACCACCGCCGCCTCCGCAGCAGCAGCAGCAGCCATGCAGTCGGCGCCCGCCTACGGGGGCTACGTGTACTTGGAGGCCCCCAAGGAGCGCTACTGCGGGCCCCTCTCCTGGATCATCGGCTGCTGCCTCTTCCCCTGCATCTTCTGCCCCCTGGACGAGCGGCCGTGCAAGGGGCGGCGCCCGTCATGCGCCAGGCAGAGGTGCATGCACCCCCGGTGCAGGCAGCGCCCATGCAGGCGGCTCCCCTGCCGGCAGGCGCCATGTGCAGCTCACACTGAGCGGCACACGAGCTGCTGCCAGCGGCTGGCAGCGTTCTACTTGCATGTGCCTCCCCATCTCCCTGCCCTTGAGCCGATAGCCAAGCGAAGACGTACTTGATCATTTTGCATTGCTTGCTGGATTCAGCTGCCCTGGACGATGCACTGTACCCCACTCTGTAACGCCCCCAACACACTGGTCGATTCACGAGAACTCCCAGGCACAGCGGTGGCAAGCACACAGGAGAGGCATGTGTGCATCCAGCTGCCAACGGGAAGAATGCTGTCGTGGTGCATGGGCGACCGGCAGGCAGCCCTGCGTTGTGGGGGTGTCAATTACATCCCAAAAGCGGGGAGCCTTGTGTCCCAAAGGCAGGTTTAGCGGCAGGGTAGCCGAGGCGGCAGAGTTGTGTGGCGCTGGGGGCCAGTCGAATGAGATGAAATCAGGGCATGGCAGGCAGGGTGGGGCAGGCTGTGCGGGGAAGGCGGTTCGGTACAGGGCACAGCGGCAGAGGGCAAGGAAACAGTGGAAAAGGATGATCAGGGGCGCGCGCAGTGCGGGGCATTAAATAGGCCTGGGTGTGCGCGCATCAAGCGGGCGGCAGAGGGGGCAGACAGATAAGAAGACAAGCAGTAGAACAGGGGAGGTTGTGCAGCGGCGCGCCGGGGTAAGGGAGCTTGCAGGCAGTAGAGTAAGGTGGCAAGAACAGGCCAGGTGGGTGCGGCTGGCGGGCAAGCAGCCAGGGCAAGGGGGCGAGTTGCAGCGGGATGGAGCGGCCGCGCACGAAGGAGCGGCGTAGTATGAATGAAAACGAGATGCTGGGGTTGGGCACTTGCTGCCGTGGCAAGCAGAGGGGCTGGCATGTAGATGCGTGCCCAAAGAATGAGCACAGGAGGGCAGCAGGGGCCTGTGGGGTCACAGCCGGGATGGGAGAGTACAAGGGGAAAAAGGGGAGGTAGGAGGCGGCTCAGCCGCCGAGGGAAAAGGCCAGTCAGCAGAGGCAGCGGGCAGAGAGGCGGCAAGGCTGGCAGCCGGGGTGACGCCAGCGTTGGGCACCAGCAGCCAGAGGCCGGCTGCAGACCGGCCAGACGCCGAAAGCAGGACAGCATTAGCAAGCACGACAGCCGGCCGCGCATGCTGCTGATGGAACTACAGTTGGCCTCAGTAGCAGAAGCGCCTAGGAAACAGGAGGGCCTCAGGTACCAGGGGCAGCCTCAGGTACCAAGCAGCGTCATCAGTAGTGGGAAAGCTCCCGCTCCAGCGGCTCCTGCGGGGCCTGGGGCCAGCCGTGCCACTCAACGGCATACCTGCAATTGGCGGGCGGCGGTGAGCAGAGGGGAGAGCACAATTGGAAGGCGTGAGGGACTGCGTGACTGCTACCGCCACTGCTCCTGTCGCTGCTTCTGCTGCCAGCACATGAAGCAGCAGCGGCACTGCCATCCAATGCACCCCACCTGATGTCAAAACACCCATGCCACCCCAGGCACGTGCCCAGCACCCTCGTAACCCAGCCACCCACCCACCACGAGCGCGGCGCTACCATTGCTGAGCGCACCAAACCCAGGGCGTGTTCAACCACAATTGGAAACACGTCAACCAACTACCGCCCACCCACCTGAGCGCCGACTTGCGGCTGAGCGCCAGGTGCGGCCAGGGCAGTGCGGCACGCGCGCTGGCGGCGGCGCCGTCGGCTGCCTCGAGCACGCGCTGCCGCAGGCGGCCGCCCTGGTCGGCAGCGGCACGGGCGGGCGGGGTGGCCCCCAGAATGGACACAACATCGCTGAGCGTCACAGTCACAACGCCGGGGGGCGGGGACAGCAGCGTGGTCCAGGGCAGGCTGAGGGTGGCCACCTCGCTGGCCACGTGTGACATGGCGTCACTGAGGGACACCACCACCACACGGGCCTGGGCAGCTGCCGCGGCCGACACCCCGGCAGCGGCGCCAGCGGCCGCCGCCTCCTGCTGGCGCTGCTCAAAGCGCAGGAGCTGCGCCGCCTCCTGCTCCGCCCACGCAGCAACATGCTCGGCGGCGTTGGACGCGCCGTGCATCTGTTCGGTGGCACTGCCGGCGGCTGCAGTGGAGGTTGAGGTTGAGGCGCCAGCAGGGCCGCTCATCATGCCCAGCAGCTGCCACACATCCCCTGCCAGCCCATTGCCGCTGAGCTGGCTGCCTGCCGCCGCCCCCACAGGCTCGCTGCCGTCGCTGCTGCTGCTGCCGCGCGCCTCGCCGCCGGCGCCTCCCGCAGCAAGGTCAAAGGAGGGGAAGAAGTCTTTGTCGGCGGCAGCGCAGCGGCGCACCACGCCCCGCAGCAGCGCCGCAACCTCCTGCTGCGTCGCCTCTCGGTCCTCCTCCTCCCACTCCTGTGGGGGCAGGGCCGGGCAGGTGGGTGCAGGGAACCAAGGGCAAGCAACATGGGGCAGATCCGTCCGGATGAGGTGAGGGCAGCAGTGCCCTTGCAGGACTGTTGCGGGAGCGGGCATTGGCTGACATTCGCACACTGGTGGAGCAGCTGGCGGCGGCCCCTGCCGTTACTGCCCTTAGCTACTAGATATCGTCCAGCACCCACCTGGAAGCGCTGCTGCGCCAGCTGGTACGTCACCACCACGCTCCTTGCGGTGTCGGCCGCCACCGCGGTGGGAATTGCCAGGCGCAGCACCGCGCGCAGGCGGCGCATGAAGCCGTGCGGCAGCCGCGCAAACAGCTGCATGCCTGGGCAGCTGTGTAAGTGGATAGGAGGGTGTGTGCACGTGACTTGTGTGCCTGCAAAGCGCAGTGCCAAGGGAGAATTGGGCGCAAGCTGTCGGGGGTGGCGGCAGGGAGGCGGGCGGCGGCAGCACAGAGGCCCCTCAGCGCTGACGGCTGGTGCGTGCGCATTCACAAGTCAGATGCTCACTTGCAAGACCCAGAGAAGAGCCAAACAGGCCGGCCGAGGGCTTTGCCCGCCCGGCGCACAACAGGTCTCCCTCGGGGGAAGTGCGGGAGAGGCGTTCACGTTGCGCCTCTCACCTCCACAAACACGCGCGGCGCTTGCCGGAGGGGAAGGGCGACGAATTTGTGTTGAGCTCGGAATTGCACGGCCTCTGCCCCCACAAGCGAGAAGTCTGCCCTCGTTGCTGGGCCACAGCAGGTTGTTAGACGACGTGAGCAAGCTTGCAGATCATTTCAGGTGATGAGGGAGCCCCCACCCACCAGCCACCGTCCCGCAGCTTGTACTGCGTCTGCGCTCCGCTGCCACCCGTGCCGCCACGCATCAATACATCCTGCCAGGACCCGCATACACCATTTGCGGATTTCACATCTTTAATATGTGTATGTCTCGTTGTCTGCATGTGTTCAGTGCGCCGCAGGCAAGCATACCGCAGCATCCGCAGTCGCTGGCAGCAGAAGCAGTTGAACGTTGCCCTGTGACCTCCAGACTCGAAGTTCTTAAGATACCAGACACCAGCACCAGCCGCTTGCTACTGCCTTGAAATCTTGCGATGTGGGGCATCTCATCGTGTATGCCCACCATGCATGCAATTGCCCGGCCCCATATTGGTAAACTGGCGGTCACGTTTGTCGGGCACTGCCGCCGCTGGGCGGGCCGCGACGGTGGGAATGCTTGGCTTGGCTTGGCTTGTAAATGCAATGCATGCATTGTGCGCCATAATGTATGCCACAGACCCACCGAGCCATCTCTGCATGTAAAGAGCCCCCCTCTGCAGACCTGCCCGCTCGGCCGCCGCCGTGCTGGCGCCATTGGTCGCCGCCGCCCCCAACTTGCCGGGCTTCCCACGGAGTTTGCTCGTCTTAACCCTAAGGCCGTCGCCCTCCCAACGTCATCTCAACTGCTCAGAATGGCGTCGCTGGGGCGGCTGGCCCGGCGGGGCCTTCTCGGTGTGGGGGCCTCGACCATCGGCCTCACCGTCGCCTCCTGTGCCGATGACAAGGCACTGGGTTTCGACCCGGAGGGTCTGGAGCGCGGCGCTAAGGCTCTGCGCGAAATCCAGAGCTCGCCGTGGGCCAAGCGGGTGCGCCTGCCCGCACAGCAACCGCACCCTGTCCTATCGTCGCCCCCGATCGCCGCCGGCTGCTTAGAAACCTGCGGCAGCCGCATGCGTGCGCACATGTGGGGGCATCCCGCCGCCGCTGCCGCCGCTGCCTGCCGCCTGCCCGCCGCTCGGCTACCGAAGGGCTCACCGTGCCCTTTGCCTCCGCTGCTGCTCGTCAAGCGTGCTCGACCTGGCATGCAGGTGTTTATCGACCTCACACTGAGCACTGGTCTTATCTGCCGCCTCCCGCTTCTCTGCCTGCAGGTGTTTGAGCAGATCAAGACGCAGGAGCAGACGAAGCAGGCGGAGCTGAAGGCAAAGGAGGCGGAGTACAAGGTGGCGGCAGAGCGGGCGGCCATCGTGAGTGGCGGGGGCAGCAGCACGGGTTGATCGAGTGCAGAGGGTCCCTGGGCAGGAGTGCGCTGAGGCACGCGCAGACCTGCTTGGGCGGTGGTGGTGGTGGGGTGCTGGAATGCAGAGGGGCTGGGGAGGGCCGCGCCGAGGCGTGGGCAGAGCCGCTTGGGCATTGCTTGCAGCCATGCGTGGCCCACCTGCAGCTCCGCTGTCCACAGCTAGCCATGCAGGGCAGGTCGTTCCGCTTAAGTCCCCAAACGGATGCTGCACTGGCCCACTCCTTCACCACCAGGGCCCTCCCCGCTCACCGCCCTCTGCTCCTTGCCCCGCCCGCCACCCCACCCTGCGCAGGAGCACGAGAAGATCCGGTGGGAGGAGCAGCGCAAGAGCATGCAGCAGGATGCGCAGCAAAAGGCGCAGCTGGCCCAGTACCAGGTGCGGGCGGGGCGGTTGGGTGGGTGGGGGCCTTTGGCAGGCATGTGGCAGGGGGGCCCAGACGGGACCAGAGACTCTGCCACTGCTGGCATGCTGCTCCGCCTGCCCCACCCCTCACTGGCTCCCCTGGCACATGCGCACACACATGCAGCCTCCCATCTGCTCCAGCTGCGTGCACACAACCTGCGCACGCACGATCGGCTGGCCTCGGCAGCGGGGAGGCTCTGAGCGTGACAAGGGGTCGGCCGATCTCGACTCTGTTCAACCGTGTTGCTTTGCTGCCCTTTCTGGCACAGGACGAGCTGGCTCGCAAGCGGCTGGAGACTGAGCATGAGAAGAACCGGGTGCGGAATGTGGAGCTGGTGCAGCTGCAGGAGGAGGCGTCACGGTGGGTGGGCGGGCGGATGGGTGGGATGTCGGAAGTTGTGTGCAATTGCGCTGTGCCGTGCAGTGATGTGTGTGCTGTGCGCTGGAGTGTATCGCAGTTGGGTGCTAGGTTGTTTCGCCTGCCAAGTGCCGGAAGTCAACCTTGTGCACGCATCCTTACTGTGCTCTCCTCTCGCTGGCATCTACCTTCCCCAGATTGATGTCCTTCTCACTTGCATTGCCATCAAGTGGGCATCCCATCATCCCCACCAACGTCTTGGCTTGCATCCACTCGCATTTGCAGGCGGTCGGAGGCGGAGAAGGCCCAGATAGCGCAACAGATTGAGGCGGAGCGGCGGGCCACGGAAAAGTACAAGGCGCAGGTGCGGGGGCTGGGGTGGGCAGCAAGCAAAGGGGAGGGTGCCTGGGTGTGGGGTGTGTGGGGGACAAGTTCGAGGTGCAAGTGGGGTCGTGAGGGAGGGAGGGTGTGCTGGCTAGCTGGAGGGGAGGGTGGGAGAGGGAGCCGCGAGCTGGAGAAGGGAGGTGCGGTTCTGGAGGGCTCCTGCCTCTTCCAGGCGTCCACGCGTACACCCAAACGTCGTCCCCGATGCAACGCTGTGCGTGCTGGAGACGGAGGTGCAGCGCGAGACGGTGGAGCCGTTCCTCCTATGCACTGATGCACCCCAACACTCAGCACTGCTGCCCCATGCCATGCAACGTTGTTGCGCCCCTGCAGCTGGAGAAGGAGGTGCAGCGTGAGAAGGCGCTGGCGGAGGCGGAGGGGCGGACGGAGGAGCGGCGGCGCAACAAGGACATCTACCGAGAGTGAGCTGAGCGGGTGGGCCGTGCTGTTCTGATTGCACTATGTTGTGGTTGGTTGGGTTACAACTGCAGGGACGTTGCTGGGGCTAGGGAGCTGGGGCTGTGGAGAATCGAGCTGTTGAAGGAGTTGGACGCAGGCGCGCAGCTGTGGCGGCAACAAGGACGTGAACACACAGAGTGAGGGTGGCGCTGGAAAGGGGGGGAGCGGGGCCTGGCGTTACGTGGCTTGCAAGTTTTTTTTTGACGCCATGTTCTACATGGCCTGCCATCACTTTGTATGTGTGCACGGATGACGTGCTGCTGCAGCGTGAAAAGCGAATGAATTAATGGACGTGCTGCTGCAGGGAGCTGCAGATCAAGCTGGAGGAGGACCGCAAGCGGCTGGTGGAGGCCATCAACACGACGTTTGGCAACCTGGGCTCCGCCGCCGTGGGCCTGCTGACCGACCGCGACAAGCTGCTCACAGCGGTGGGAGGCCTCTCCCTGCTGGCGCTGGGCGTGTACTCTGGTGGGTGGCTGGCCGGCTGTCTGAGCTTGTGGTGCAGACTTGCTGGTGGGGTATTTAACGCTGGTTGGGTGCACTTGTGGGCGTGGGGCATCCACCATGCGGCAGGTTCCGCAACCTTCTGTTGGTGCGGTGTGTGGCTTGCGCATCCCGCCCTTGCCCCTCCCCTCACGGTTTCCTGTTCCGTTCTCCCGTGCAGCCAAGGAGGGCACGCGGTCGGCTGCCAAGGCGTTTGACCGCTGGTTTGGCACGCCCAAGCTGGTGCGGGAGACGAGCCGCAAGCCGCTGGCGGGGCGGGGGTCGGCCCCCGTGGGGAAGAGCGTGGAGGAGGTGAAGCGCGACTTTTCCGACATCGTGCTCGAACCCAAGCTGCAGGTGGGCTGCCGCTGCTGACACATTGATATCAGGCCTGATGGGTGGGGATCACTCGCGCCATGGCCTGCCATGCTTGAGCGACCGCGGCAGCCCTGGTCACCCCGCTTCCCTCCACCGCTGCCCTCCCTCCTCCTACCCGCCCCCCCTGGCCACCCCCAACCTGCCCCTCAACTGCCCCTCACTACCACCTCTCCCCTCATCCGCCGCCTAACCATGCAGGACCACGTGCGCTCTCTGGCCGCCCTCACCGCCAACGTGAAGCGCCACGGGGCGCCCTTCCGCCACATGCTCTTCTATGGTGAGTGCCCGGGCATGGGGCGGTGTTGGGAGGGGCGGGGAGACGTGGCGGTGGGTGGCTGCAGGTGCTGGGTCGCAGCAGGTGATGGGCTGCAGCCAGCATACACAGCCCTGTGAAAGGCTTTCCACAGCCCCCTGGCATGCGCAAACTTGGTACCTCTTGCCACCCCACCCTTCTCCTGCCCCCACGCCCCCTTCTGCGAGCTCCCCCTCATCCTGCCTCCACCCCACCCCACCCTCCTGCCAGGCCCCCCCGGCACGGGCAAGACGATGGCGGCCAAGCGGCTGGCCCGCACCAGCGGCATGGACTATGCCATCCTGTCGGGCGGTGACGTGGCGCCGCTGGGCGGCAACGCCGTCACGCAGGTGGGCGGTGACAGGGGGCAGTGCGGCGCTCGCGAGAGTTGGCACCTTGAATGTTGAGATTGCCCTTGCTGCACCTGGCTTGCCTCTGCGGCCTCGCCCCCCTCCTCACCTCCATCCGTTCCCATTCTCAACCCGCTCGTCTGCTTCCCATCAACCGCTCCTCCTCTGCCCCCCTCCTCTTTCCCCACTGCTCTTGCCCCCCGCTGCCGGCTCCCCATGGACCCGAAATGAAAATACACATTTGATTGAACTTCCTCCCGCGCCCTGCCCCCGCAGCTGCACGAGACATTCGACTGGGCGGAGCGCAGCCGCCGCGGCCTGCTGCTGCTGATTGACGAGGCGGATGCATTCCTCAGTGAGGGGGGTGGGTGTGGTTGGGTGGGGTGGGGGTTGGGTGAGGTCAGGAGTCAGGGCCCCAGAGGGTTGTGGCCATTCTGCTGCCTGCCTACCCCAGTGCCGACCTGTCTGGATCTCTGCCAACTTTTGTGCGCTGCCGTGTCGCGTGCTGGGTTGCCGCGCCTCAGCCCTTGCCGGTGCCCCGTGCCCCGCTACCGCTGCTCATGCTGAACACCCCTCGCCGCGGGCCCCTTCTCAACCCCTTCCTCGTGCCCTGTGCAGGCCGCCGCGGCGGCAACCTGTCTGAGGGCAGCCGCGCCGCCATCAACGCATTCCTCTACCGCACCGGTAAGCAAGCGGGGGCGGCGCCTGCCTGGGTGGGCGAATCGACCGCTGGGCGGCTGCCGCGCACAGCCTGTAGCCAAGCCTCTGGTCCGGCTTGCTCCACACCGACTCAACCCACACACACTCACTACCAGCAACCACAGCGGCCGTGCTGCTCTGTGCCATGACTTCATGTCCCATTTTTTTCCCTTGTGTTACGTCGCACCCCTGCAGGCGAGCAGTCGCGCGACTTCTGCGTCGTGCTGGCCACCAACCGCCCCTCTGACCTGGACCCAGCTGTCATTGACCGCACAGACGAGGCCATCGAGTTTGGGCTGCCCGGCGAGGCGGAGCGGTGAGTGAGCTGTGTTGGATGTGTTGTGTCACACAAATGGAGGCATGCTGGGTAGTGGGCAGGGGAGGCGTGGGGAGTGAGGGGCATGGATGCGAATGTTGGGTTTGCGCCGCGCGGCGAGGCGGAGCGGTGAGTTGCAGTCAGTAGATAGGTGTGCCAGGGGCGCGGGAGCAAGTCGGGCCAAGGGATGCAGGTGTGCTGATCAAGGGGCAGAAGCAAGAGGGAGCAGCACTGAGGGCGCCTTGTGCCGCCCTCCCCCCCAGCTGTGGGTTCCCTCCCCCCTGCAACTCTGGCACCGCCAGCTTTGCCCTCGTCTCCGCGCTGACACAACCCCTTTGCCCCCTGCCCCCGCCGCCGCCCGCCCCCCGCAGGCACCGGATATTGCAGGTCTACTTTGACCAGTACATCCTGAAGGCCGGTACCGCCGAGGGCGGCGCCGGCGCGGCAGCTTCCCGCGGCCTGTGGGCGCGCCTGTCGGCGTTTGCGCGGGGGCGCAAGGGCGGGCCCGAGACGATTGCCGTCAAGGATGTTCAGGAGGAGGACCTCTGGTGGGCGGCGGAGCACATGGAGGGCTTCTCTGGTGAGGCAGGCGGGCAGGCGGGACAGGGGGCGGGACAGAGGGTTGTGTTGTTTGGGTCTCTGACTCAAGGACGCTGGGATGTGCTGCGGCCAGGGACGGCTGTGCGGGCAGGGGCAGGATGATGGGAGGCGGCAGGATGGGCAGGTGAGGTGGCACATGGTCAGTCATGGCCGTCGGCTCACATGCTTCTGACGGCACCACATCCTCTCCCTCCCTTCCCCCCCCCCCGCTCCCCCCCCCTCCACAGGCCGTGAGCTGGCCAAGTTCATGGCCTCGGTGCAGGCCATGGCCTACGGCTCACACAATGCGGAGCTGACCAGCCAGATGTTCCGCCGCATGGTGGAGACCAAGGTGGGGGGGGCCTGGGGGTGGGTGCGGGGTGCGGGGTGCGGTGGAGTGGGGGGGATCTGCGCAAGCGATTGTAGGTGCGGGGTAGTGGCACAAGGGTGCTGTGGGCTCTCTGTCAGGTCCTTCCCTCCCCCTCCTCCTTCCGTGTATGCCGCTCATGTGTGTGTGCCCGCCTCCTTGCATTAGCGCCCACTCTGCCACCTCTCCCCCGCCCCCTCCCACCCCACCAGGTGACTGAGCACGCCAAGCGGCGCAGCTTCATCGAGGCCGGCGGCGGCGACGCGCCCTACTGAGCGCCCGGCACCCACCCCGAGTTGGCTGATTTTCTCACAGCTCATGCTGGCTGAGCGAGCCACCAACGTGCCAGCTGCCATGTGGTGTGTGGCTGGCTGACTTCCCGGTCAATCGCTGACAGCTCTTGGAGTGTCACTGCAATTGCTGGTATCGCTTGCGGTGCGTCTGCGGCCCGGACCGGCCAGCCCATGCAAGGCTTCCGTTGGGGTCATCACACGCCGCACTGGTGACTCCCCGTATTGCTTTGTCGCTCCACCCCTCCTCTCCTCTCATTGCTTGCCTCTGCACCGCTGACCACGCCCCCTGCCATTCATTTTTCCCCGCACGGCGCTGCACTCAGAAACGAACCCACCTCCCCACCCTCCCCCTGTCCCTTCTGGCACCGACCTGATTGATTGAGGCGCCTGCCCGGCCTGCGCCGGCAGGACTGTGAGTTGCACCGGTTGCTGATGCAGTTACATGGCTTGCGCAGCAGCGGCAGCAGCAAGAGGTGGTTGATGGGTGGTGGGGGTGGATAAGCAGATATTGGCAGGCGTGCCTGAAGTTGTGGATTAGCAGAGACTGCCCGGCGAGAGTGTTGCAGGAAGAGGATGCTTGGGTGGCTGGCGGGCCTGTGTGCCGGAAACCACTGAGCACCAGCCAGGCGAAGCATGTCAGTGGGAGAGAGTTAGGGAAACATGGTTGGGTTGAATCTGGGTTTGGAACGAAATCTGGACAGATCAGAGAAGAAGGGGCACAGGTAGCAGCCACACAGTGGTTATCGGTGGGATCACCCGCCCAGCGCAGTGCCGGTCAGCGCTCCACCAGGAGGGGCGCAGCCTGCTCCGCAGCCGCTGGCGCGCCCACCACTTCCGCTGTCGGCGCAACGGCTGCCGGCCTGGCAGCAGGTGGCGCGCCAGCGGGCGCCGGCGTCCCTCCAGCTGGCGGCGACCCTGCAGGCGCAGCCGTCCCCGCGGGCGCCGGCGCCAGCGGCGCTTGCTGTGGCGCAAGTGCGCCGGCCGGGGCGGCAGCCAGCGCGGCTGCTGCCGCTCGTTCGTACGCCCCCGGATAATCCCCCGCCCGCTGCAGATTGCGCCGCTGCTGCAGCTGTGCCAGGTATATGTTGGCTGGCTGGCTCACGTCTGGCTCATACACCCAGGAGGGGCACAGCTGCAGGGGAGGCTGCCCCGGCTTGGCGGATGTCAGGTTGAGCCTCACTCCAACAATGTTCAGGTCGGGACCAAAGGTGCAGTTGCCCGGGTGGCCGTTGCTGTCGGGCGGGGCATGGAAGCCGGTAGAGCTGCGGGCCGGCGGGCAAGGGCGGGGCAAGGGGCGGGTGGTCAAGTGGGTGGCTGCAGGGGCGGCGTGTGTTGTACGCAAGGAGTGCAGCCTTCACAGCTGTTCGGAAAGGCCACAATCGAGCGCATGTGTAATGTCGAGCAACTGCAAACATCAGGTGGGCGGGCCACACCCACAGACTGACCCCCACCCACCCGCTGCCCCCCACCTGCGGATGTTCCAGTAGGTCGAGAAGGAGCCGGTGTTGGGCCCCGAGGAGGGAGGGCCGCCTGGGAGGCACATGAGGCGGGGCAGGGTGGAGGCATGGCGGGGTGAGGGCAGGGGCAGGAGGCAGCGCAAGGCGGGGGTGAGGCACGGCAGGGGGGAGCCAGCGCGGGTGTGGAGTACGCAGAGGTGTGCCCTGGTAACGAGCAGGGGTACGGCAGGCCAGGGGGGCAACAAACACATCGTGGCTGTGGCAGGCAGCCCCCCACAACCCCACACCCACCTCCTCCCTTGCCCCCCGGCCCCTCGCCCACCGTTGTAGAAGGATGTGGAGGGGAAGCCGACGTCGATGTCGGTGAACAGGATTTGGGCGGTCTGGGCCCTGCAGGGGCGGCGCGCCCAGGGTGCCAGGGGTGGGCGGGAAACATGGTTGTTTGGGATGCAGCCCGGTACGTGCACCCAAACCCGGGTCCTTTGCACATCTGTGCAGCGCCCTCACTGCACCCCTTGCGGCCACCTCCCTATGGGTCCGCCAACCACACATTGCAGGTGTAAAGAGACCTCGCCCACCCGCCTGCCAGCATTTGGTGTTGTTTCCCCCCACCCACCACCACCACCCACCACCACCACCACACACACACACACCTGTGCATCTCCATCGTCCCCTCCCTGCACCTCCCGCTGTGGTGCACCACAAACATGCCGTGGGAGTCGACGCCCACGGAGTGCAGCAGGTGGGCCTGGATGTCAAAGTGGGTGACCAGAACGTCGGTGCCCTGGGCTGCAGGTCGGTCGGAGGAAGTGAGGGAGGCAAAGCGGGGCAAACAAGTTTTGGGGTGGCAACATGATTGACAAGACATTTGTGCCCTGGACTGCTTTGGCTGGGTGAGGAGGCAGCAGCGGGGGCGCTGTGAGCACCTCGGGCCAGACGCCCATCAGGCTTAACAAATCCATCACTGGAAGCGGAGCTGCCCCCTGCTCTCACTCCCTGCCAGTGCAAAGGCTGCCCCTGCCAGCACCTACACTCCACCCACCCCGCCTTTCTACTGTACCCCGTTCCTACCTCCAGCGTGCATTCCAGTGCCCAGCCAACTTCCCACCAAGCAGCGGGCGCGCCTCATCTCCGCCCCACCGCAGCACATACACACGCACACACACATGCTACCAATATCAGCGCCCTACCAACCCGTCCCGTCCCTCACCCCACCCACCTGAGCGCACTCCCCAGTGCCCGTCAAACTTCCCGCCCGGCGGCAGGTCCTCCTCGCCCCCGCCCCACCGCGGGGCCGTCACACCCACGCCGAAGTTGCTCACGGTCACACGCTCGCTGTCGGCCACCTGCAGCCAGGGGGGGCGTGCACCCAGTCGGTAGACAATGCAGAGGGGTGCGCTATAAGCGGAACAGGTAGTGAGAGGCAGCAATCTGCCGGATCCCACCAGAGCCCTCACATCATGCTTCGCTGCTCGCTTCCACCCACCATGACAGCGTTGTCGGTGTTTATAAAGTGCAGGTCGCGAGCCCAGCTGTCGAACGTTTCCAGGAACTCGACCCCGCTGTAGCCGCGCTCCTGAGGTGGTGACAATGGAGGGCGGAGGCAGTGCATTGCAGGGTCGGGCAGGAGGAGCGGGTGGTTTTAGAGGGAAGGCAGCAGGCAGGCCATCGGTGGGTTGCCATCAAATAAGCCCAGGGCCAGGCAGACAGCACCACTGGCTGGCAGATAACACACTGGCAGAGTCCTGGCGTTGCCCCCCCCCTGCTGAGCCTGCACGCAAATTGCACTGCCCCTATGTCAAGCCTGATGAGCGGCCTGCTCACCAAATGGTGCCCCAAGTATGGCGTCCACTTGAACTGCAGGGCGGGGGGCGGGGTTGGGGCGGCAGGCGAAGCCGGGTCAGAGGGACGTGATGCGACACCTGCCTGAAATGTATCTGGCAGAGTGTTACTCATGCACCCTTTCCGGCTGCCGCAAGCGCCGGCTGTGAGGCGCCAGGCTTTGATGGCACATTTGGCAGGCAGGCAGGCAGGCGGGCAGGTGGGCAGGGAGGCAGGCGGGCACCAGGCGGAGGGCCAAAAAGGCGAGGCATCCCCTGGTGGGCGGGTCACCTTCATTGTGAACCCCTCGATCCCCACGTCGCTGACGGTGGCCTCACGCCGCACCAGCGCTGCAGCCAGATATTGAGCACGAAGGGCAGTGCTGCTGATGGGGTGCGCAGCACAGGCCAAAGCCAGGCGGTACGTGTGGCCCTGCCCCATGCCTTCTCATTGTTGGAGCACGCATCTCATGCACTCTGAAGCTGGAGCCCTTCTGGGTAACCAATTTGTAGACCATTCCCCCCCAACCAAGTGCATGCGCGGGTGCGGCTGCTTGGCACCACCATCTGTTGCGGCGCCCAGCAGCTCGCACTCTGCCTAGTACTCACCTGGCTCGTACTCTGCTCGGATGTTGAAGGGCGTGGCTCGCTCCAGGGTCACCGTCTGCAGCTGGGACTGAGGATGACTGGTAAGCAAATGCAGTGCACACACACCAGCAGGCGCTGCACCCGCGGGTTGTCGCAGCGCTGCACCTCAGCCGGCCTCAGGCAGCACACGGCAAGCCATCCCTGTGCAGCAAGGCGCAGCAGAGGGCAGCGGCAGATCAACAGCCGCTCTCCCCACCAGTCCATCAATGGCGGTGATGCGTGAGCTGATGAATGCCGAGTTCTCGCTGCGGGAAAGGATGAAGGAACATTGCATGAAAGGATGAAAGGAGAGGGGAGGGGAAGGGGAGCGGTGCCGGCGGCGCGCCCGCCCCAATGCCACCCCACACAGCCGGCGCCAGGCGCGCCCCCGCATGCTCTGGACTGCTGGCAGGCCCTCTGCAGGCATTAGGTACCACGCACTCTCCGACCCCACCCCCACACCCCTCACACGCTCACTTGTACTTTGCTCCTGGGTCCACTTTGTGGTTCATGCTGCATTGAGGAGGAGGCAGGGCAGGGTCAGACGCTCAATCAGTGGGCAACGGCATCGCACACCCCGCTCCTGCCTGCCCAGCCCGGCACGTGCCGCACACACTGCCCCTCCCCACTGTCCCCACCCTTCTGCCACTCCGCCCCGCGCCGCCCCGCCCTCCCACACTGCCCCTCGAGTGAGGCTGCCCCCCCAGCCCAACCCCTCCCTACCCACATTTCGTGCTTCAGCGTCCCGTTGCCGCTCTGCAACCACAGCGTGACCATGTCGCCCACTGCCAGGCTGGCGGTGGAATTGACGGGCAGCCGGTAGGTGCCACGTGGGATAGGCACGCTGGCATTCACCTTTGCCACCCGTGTGTTCTTCAACGTCTGACCCTGCAAGCACATATGTGCAGCGCACAACCAGAGTGCGTTGCTTTTGCTTTGCAGGCAGCTGAACACGCAAGGCTTTCTTGCCGAGCTGACTGGCTGGCTTAATCCCCAGAATACGGAAACCTCACCCCAACCTTCATGCAGCAAGCTCAGCAGGCCCAGCAGCCAGCCGCCCACCTGCGCGGTGATCAATGCGCCCGACCACACATAGTAGCCGGTGCTGGTGGTGTTAGTGGGCCCTGGGGGGAGGGCAGAGGGCATGCCCATGGGGCGGGGTGAGCTGCGGAACCCAGAAGTTGAGCCAGCTGCGGGGCTCGGCAGGCGGCTCGCTGTGATGCATTGCCGGAGGACCCCCGCCTGCACCCTGTGCGATGTGCATACAGCCCGTTGCCAGCCACCAGCTGCAAGCAGAACGCAAAGTGCTCCTCGGCCCCTCCCCCGCCATACTCCAGCAGGGCAGGGGCCCGCTCAGCGCACCGTAAAGGTCGGTCATGCTTTTGGTGAGGTAGAGGATTGTCTGATGCCGCCCCGCCCCCCGCAGCACGGTTTGGGGGCGCGTTATTTTGATGGCGGCATGTAGAGTCAGCACCCCCGCCGGCAGCGCCACCACCACCCAGCCTGCGTGGGCAGTCGGGGCAAGGCTGCGCAGTCAGCCCAGGTGTGAGGTCGGTTGCAGGTGCGGGCAGCGCTCGGTTGCGGTTTCCTGCTGACCAGTGCGGTGCCTGTGCTGAACATTCAGGGGTGCCCTTGCAGGGGGGATCGGCAGGAGGGACCAGACATGAATTGTAGCAGCAGAAGGGGAGGAGTGCAGGCTCAAGGCGTGAGGTTGTTGGCGCCTGCACTGCAAGCAGGACCTGCTCAACAGCCAAAGCGCCCAGTTTGATAGCCCCTGCCCCGCTGCGACCGCTGCAACCTCTTGCCCTGCCCAGCCTCCCACCTGCGCTGGCGGGCTGCGCGTTGGCCCACGCCACCATGGCCTGTATGGCCTGCGTGTCTGTCACATTGGCCCCCCGGAAGTCGGCCAGTGCTCGTGTGACAGGCGGGGAGGGCGGCTCCACGTCGCCGTTACGGTACCCTGAATGGTGCCACAGATTGGAGGATGGTCGGGGGGCAGGGGAAGACAGTGGGCAAGGGGCTGGGGGGCAGCGGGGGTTGGAGGGGCCATGGCAGCAGTAGCGGCAGCCTTCGCCCCCTGTCCAGGAGGCGTGCGGGTGCGCGGCCGTGCATGTGGGAGCCTGCCAGGCTGAGGCCGGTACCCTTGAACACCCTGTATCATCACACCTGCGAAGCTGAAGTCGGTCAGCGGGCCGCCAGGGTTCCACAGCTCCCCGTGCTTGCCCCACAGCGACGACGCCACTCCCGCCCCCGGCTGTACCGCCGCTGCCAGCAGAGCAGCCAGCAGCAGGAGCCGCTGTGCCCCCTGCATGTGTGGCGCTTCGATCGAGTCATCAATAGCCGGATCCTTTGCCACGCAAGCCGCAAGTAGGCCGCCCTGCAGCGAGTCCTGCAGCGAGAACTCAACCCCTTCCTGTCCGGCGGCCTCCTGACGAAATAGCCCAACCCTCACCAGCTTAGTCATATGGCAATGCTGGCCGCCTTTGAAGCCCAATAACGCCATGACCGGCCCAGCGGGGAGGGTCCACGGAGGGGAACCAAATTGACTTGGAGGAAACTGCAAGGGGAGATGATGCAGATGTACAAGACAACAACACGCTGCTGTATGCCATAAACATGCCATCAAGCCTTGGCTCCCTCTGAATTGGGCGCCTCGCAGCATGTTCGACACGTGGGACAGCACGCATTTCATGCCCGAAGCCTTCGCCAACCAGCCACTCGTATCGCCTGATTAGTGCGCCCTGCGATGCTGAATAATCATTGCGTCCCGTTGTTAAGGCTGCGTACAAACACACTCGCCACTCCAGCGATCTGCGGACTATGCGCGTTTACAGAGCCCTGCCGGCCTCATGGCCAGTGCCAGCGCGGGTTCCATGGGCGGTGCGCCCCAGACGCCCTTGCAGCGTAGCCACACCATCCGCCGCGGCTTCACCACCGCAGCCAACACCCAGCGGCGGCAGTGCCGGTGGCAGCGGCAACAGCGGCGGCGGGCGCAGTGCGGCGAATGTGGAAATCCAGTTTAGAGGGCGGCACATAGAGGTGTGATGTGGCACCTGTTGCTGCCTGGCTCCCATGCTAAGCTGTGCAATTCATGGCCGGTGCACTACATTTGCTGCCCTGCCGACGTCGACGGTGCCCAGGCCACTCGACCACTCTAGGACGGCCGCCCTTCTCTATCCCGCCCTGCCACCCGAGTTCTGCCCTACCGAGCCTGGCCACTTCCGCTCGCTCGTTTCAACACACCCTGTCTTCCCTTCGCCCCGTCTGCACACCAGGCGGAGCGCGGCAGCACGCTGCGCACCGCGCTGCTCGAGGCGGGCGTGACCCCGCACAACGGGCGCGCCACGCTGATAAACTGCCGGGGGCTGGGCACATGCGGCACGTGTGCTGTGGAGGTGCAGGGGGAAGTGGAGCCGCGTAAGTGGACGGCCCAGGAGCGGCTGCGCCTCAACTTTCCGCCGCACGGCCCCCCGGGCAACACCCGCCTGCGCCTGGCGTGCCAGGTGCGCGCTGCAGGGGCCCTGCTGCTTCTGCACTGCTGCCTTGCGCAGGGCGCGTGCAGGGTGCGTGCAGGGTGTGGGCAGCCGACGTGCGCGTCAGGCAGCCCAGCCGTGACCCGCCACTAGGCAGGCAACCCGCTCACGTGCCCGCTCTTCTCCTTCTTGCCCCCCCTGCCGTGCCAGGTGGCCTGCCAGGGTGACCTCACCGTGCTCAAGCGCACCCAGTTTTGGGGGCAGGGGGAGGATGTGCTCCCAGACCTGCCTCCTGCGCTAGAGGGCTCCACGGCAGGGGAGGCAGCAGCAGCAGCAGCAGCAGCAGCGGGCAGAGAAGGGGCAGTGATGCCGCTGGGCCAGCTTGAGTTTGTGCTGGACAGGCGGCGGCGGCGGCGCCAGGGGCAGGGCCAGGGGCGGGAGTAGGCAGCAGTAGGCTGTGCACGTCGCGGCCCTCCCGCCCGCCCATAGTGCCCGTTGTTGCCCTGTCCCAGACCACCGCAGTGCCCTCGCCCCACTCTTCCCTCTCGTAGCATCGCAGGAATCACAAATAGGGGGTTCAGCAATCGGCAGTGTAAGCAGGATCAGACCACGGATCGTTGGAACCGTCAGGATCGGTGCCGTACGTGCAGTCGTTGTTGGGAACAGTTGAAGGATTTGAGTGGTGGATAAACAGGTGCAAGGTTGGAGTCGAGGGATGGATGGACACGTGCAGGGCCGGAGTTGCTGAGCACGCGCATGTTGTTGTAGTCATGGTCAAAAAAACAATGTGTGGTTGGGGTTGAGGAAAACTTTGTGCATGGGTGGGATGTGCTGGGATCTGATTGCAGTGAAGGCAGGGAGTGTGTTATTGGAGTGGTGGCAGGGAGTGTGTTAGTCGGAGGCCCAGGGGGCGGGGGCGGGGCAAGAGTGTGGGGGTAAACGGGGGGATGTTACCCGCTGTGCTAAGATTGAGCAGCGGCCTGTGTGGTCACCCGCCCTTCTGCCAGACGGACAGCTGCATGTGCTCAGGGTGCACCGCTCACCACGCTGCCAGCCAGCCGTCTGCTCTTGCGGGAGGGCTGGTCAGGGCGCAGTGCCCGCCACCTGCCCCGACACCTGCTCGTACTGGTCCTGGTAGCCGGTGAGGCGCAGCGGGAAGTGGGACACCATGATGGCCTGCACACACAGGGGAGTGGGGGAGAGGCGAGGGGTGGGGCGGGGTGGGGCGAGGGTTTGAGAGTGGGCAGTGAGTGGGCGGGCGGGGTGGGGCAGGTGCGGGGCCTAGCGGCGGGATGTGGCGCACCGTGAGGGCCTGGGTAGGAAGGAAGGGGAGGCAGGGAGGGCAGGACGACCCCTGTGCGGTGCGCATGGCAGAGGTGCGGCACGGGGCACACGTGCTCACATGCTGCCCTGCAGTCTCTGCACTGCTGGCCTCTCAAACGCCCCAGCTGTCCTCAGCTGCCAGTGGCCAAGGCAGGCAGCAACACAAGGGTCCGCCCACCCGCCCATCCACCACCCTAACACCCATCAAGGCACGCAAATTCACAACACACAGCACACCTGCAGCGCCACCTTGTGCCCCTTCTGCTTCACTGCCCCCGCCTCCGCCAGCACCGTCACCCGCACACGGCACTTGTCGTGTTGTGAGACCTGCGGGGGACAGTGGGGCGGGATTGTGGTGTGGTGGGTGAGTGGGAGTGTAGCACATGGGCGGGCAGTCAAGCCCGCAGCCACACGCCAGCACGGCGGCATCCCCCCGCCCTCCTTCTCCTGTGCCGGCCCGCACTGCCCCGAGCTGCAGAGCCCATTGTGAGCCCCCACATCCCAGTACAAGGTCATCACACCGTCACACCCTTGTGAACAAGCAACACACGCTCTCCGTTGCAGTGCAAGGCCGCCCGCCCGCCGCCCAGCCCCGCCCAGCCTTCCCCCCACCTTGAACTTGTGGATCTGCTGCAGCGTGGCGCTCTGCTCCCACGTGCCGTCCAGCCGGTCGCCAAAGCCCTTGAGGAAGAGGCAGGTGCAGCCCGACACGCAGGCCAGGCGGGCGGTGCCCATCCCCTCGTAGCTCTTCAGGTGGGAGAGGTACACTTCTGCCAGGGCGGCCTCTGGGCTGCCATCGGTGACGTTTGCGGCGCTGGCAGCTGAAGGGGCTGCGCCGGCGGCGTCGGCGGTGGTTCCGCCTGCCTGGCTGCCGTCAGGTGGTGAGGCAGCGGCAGCGGAGGCGCCGTCTGCTCTGCTGTCAAACTCCAGCTCAGCCCAGGCGCCTGCCGGTTGGGGTGTGGGGTGGGGTGGGGGCGGCGGCACACACAGGGGGAGGGAGGGTTCAGGTGCGGGTAATGGGGCTGGCCGGCGCTCCGTGCGCCCACAAGGCAAAGCCAGCATCGGGACATATCCACATCGCTGTGCTCCCCGCCGCTACCTGCCAGCTGCGCACCTCTCCCCCTACAAACACACGCCTGCACCAGCGAATCGCCCCACCCTGCCGCCCACCAACTCACCCCTGCCCCACACCCGGCTCAACCCCCAACCTGCCCCCCCCCCGCTCACCCGGCTTGCTGCTGGACCAGGACCACTTTTGGGACACAAACGTGGCCTCCTCCGGCCGCTCCGCCCTGTACTGGAAGCCGCTGCTCCTCACCACCACCGCCTCAAACTCCTCCTGCAGGGGGGGCCAGGGTGTGGGTGCAGGTCAGAGGCAAGGTGAGCGTGGCTGCGCGGCAGTGCAGTGGCTCACGGCCCTTTGCGGGGATTCACAATATTGTGGATTGGGGAGCGGGGGGGAAGCGCACGGAAGGTGCAGGAGCAATGCGAGGGCGGTGCTGAGGGGCCCTGCCAGCACTGTCGTGGGTTGGGAAGTGATGGTCAGTCGGCAGGCAGGCTGCACTGCACCCCGCCACCGCCCGCTCCCCAGTGCACAGCTATCAGTGCCACCGCGCAGCCCGCGCCCCTCAATTTTCATTTAACATCAAAAACAACGTGAGATTCGTCGCAATCTCTTACTCAGGCCAGCAACCCAGCACCCACCCTCACACCAGGAACCCGCCCACCTGCATGGCGCACAGCGTGGTGGGTGCCTCTGCGTTGCCGGGGATCATGGGAGGCGGGAGGTCCCCCGGCGCCCCGGCGCCCTGCCGCCTGGCCCAGCTGCCCGCCGCAAAACCGCCAGCTGCCGCCCCTTCTGCCGCCGCTCCCGCCGCTCCTGCTGCTGCTGCTGCTGCTGCTGCTGCTGCTGCCCCAGCCGTGCTGCGCTGCTGCACCTCTGCTGTCGCCCGCAGCAGCAGGGAGGCCAGCAGCTCTGCAATCACTTGGTGGCCGGCGTCGTTGGGGTGCGTCCTGCAGCAGCACGGGGCACGCAAGGCGCATGGGTTGAGTAGACATGGAGCGAGTGTCAATGGGGTTGCGAAATCATGTCTGGGCGGCCGCACAATTGGGCAGGCATGCGTGCGGGCGGGCAGGCAGGGCGTGCGGGCAGGGTGCAGCGTCGGCAGGCCCCCAGGCAGGGTGTGCTGCTGGCAGCTTAAACCCCACGACGGGCGTAGCGTTGGGTTGTTGTTAGCAGCACAGGAGCAAAGCCAGGGGGGCTCACCGGTCCTTGTAAAAGTACTGCCCCCGCTCCGCCTGCCAGGCAACCGGGATGGCCACGCCCGCCGGCGACACCTCCTTCCGCTTCAACACCTTGCTGGCCTGCAGCAAGGAGGCGGGGGCAGGAGAAGCGGGCGGCAGTGTCAACCTATGCCGTTGTTTCTTCCTAAGCTGTGAGCGAACTGCTGCACCTTGCTGCCCACTGGCTTCTTTGAGCCATCCCACTGCCCCTCTGTCAAATTCAATTCACTGGACAGCCCGCCCACTGTCTGCCCCCCTGCCCACCTTGAAGCCAGGCACGTCTGCCCGCATCAGCGGGTGGATGGCGGAGCGCAGGGAGAGGGCGGGGAGGTCGTAATACTGCAGGCGGGACAGTGCAGGTGAAGGGGTGTGAGGGGTGAGGGGGGCTGGTGGATGGCTGGGTTGGGTGGGAGGCGGGGAGGCGCATGTGCCGCTGCCCACCAGCTGTGCACCGCCGCCGCCCGCCCTGCAGAGACCCTGGCCCCCAGTGCTTCCAAGGAGGCGCTCCAAGTGCTTTAAAGGAGGAGCCCAGGTGGACAGTGCCAGCCAGCAGGGCACCCGCCCACCTGCGCCATCACCGTCAGCTGCGCCTCGGCGGGCGGGTAGTAGAAGAGGCCTTCCGTCACGCCGTCACCAAAGGAGCGCCACCTGGCAAGGGTGGGGGTGGGGGTGGGGGTTGGGAGAGTGGTACGGGTGTTTTGGAGGGGCGGGTTGGTGCGTTCCTTCGTGTTGCCTGCTGGCCCATCGTCCACCCTGCCTGCCGCATCCCTGCCTCGGCACACCCAGGGCCGTGCGCTTGTGTTGCAGCAGCAGCCACCGCTGGTTGCCTAGCCCGGCGGGCCCAGCAGCTTGCCGCCTGCCATACCACCCAGCCTGCCTCGCAGCGCCCACCCCACCCCGCCCGCCCCCCACCCACCAGGCGTAGTGGTGCAGCTGCAGCAGCGCGGGGCGCCCCGGCAGGCCCAGCAGCTTGCGCAGCAGCTGCTCGTAGCCCCGCCGCTGCGGGTCCGACATGGGCACGTCGGGCAGGTCGTTCACGCTGAACTCCACAATGATCAAGTCGGCAGCCTGCAGCAGGAGGGAGACCCATACAGATGAAAGTGCAGCATTCTATGGCGACATGATTCTATGGCGACATGATTCTATGGCACCATGATTCCATGGCGACATGGCGCCCAGTGCATGCAAGACCAAGGTTCATCCCCTCCGCCGCACACCGCCCCGCACCACCCACCCACCCACCGCCCACCCCCCGGCCACTCATCATCTGCATGCAGGCGGGCGCCACCCACCGGGTCGGTCATGCGCTCTGCACAGACGGCAAAGATGCCGCTGCTGGTGCCGCCCACGCCCTTGTTCTCAAACACATGCCCGCTGCGCGCGGCGACAGGGGAGGGCAGCAGCAGGGCGAGTCAATGGGGGGCCAGTGTGCATCAGCCACGTGCATCTGACGACACAGGCAGCTGGGGCGCAGCACCCATGGCCGGGCAGCAGCAAGGGGGGCAGGCCGCCCGGGCTGCACATGTGGCCAGCCTGTATCCATGCCACACCGCCCCAAGAGTGTGACAAGCCGCGGCTGATGCACCAGTTAGAGGTGGAAGTGGCAGCAGCAGCGGCAGGCGCCTCACGTATGTGGCCAGGTGGCGTTGAGGAACTGGAAGAAGCGGGCGGGGTAGCTGGCGCCGGCTGAGGTGGCTCCGGAGCCCTTGGTCACGCTGCCCCCCAGCGCATACACCTGCGGGCGGGCGGGCGAGCCAGGTGGGTGCGGTGTGCAGTGTGTGCGTGCAGCGTGCAGTGGCAGGGAGGGAGCAGAAGGTGGGGCGGTGCAAGAGCTTCATACGGCCATTCATAGGGCAGCACGGCGTGCGCCATCCAAGCTGCCGTCATGAAGCGGCGCCGCCTGTGGGGCGGGGACCCAAACGCCGCCGCCCATGGTGCCGACCCCGCCCACCGCCCTGCCACTAAATGGTGCCGCCCAGCCCGCCCCGCTCCGCCGCCCGCCCTCCCACCTTGATTGGTTCGCCCGCCATCAGCTTGGCGGCCACCGCCCGCAGGCGGGAGCCCGTGCCCCAGTAGGCCAGCCCCCGCAGCACGTCTTCCTCCGCCAGCAGGGGCTCCCAGGGCAGGCGCAGGGGCGGCTGCGGGCGGGCAGCGGGGCGGGCCGGGCCCGCTGCTGCCAAGCGCTCGGGAGGCTCGTGCTGGCTGCCTGCTGCTACTTCTGCTGCAGCTGCGACAGGATTGAGGTCGGCGCCTGCAGCCCCTGCTGTTGCTGCAGCAGTGGCGCCATCGGCCGGTGCCGCGAGCGGCATTTCGGGCGCAGGCAGGCTGTGTTCCAATGAGGTCTCTGTGCCTGCCGCAGCCTCCTGCGCCCACAGCCGCGCCAGGATCCTGGGAGACACCGTGTCGACTGCAAGTGTGGCAGGGGAGTGCGCCTGGTGTGCATCAGGCTGGCAAGACACGCTGCTGACACGCAGCCCCCACTGCTGGCGGCACGGCTGCCACTGGCGGCGGCGGCGGCGGTGGCGGCGGCTGTGTCACTTCCAAGTTCGGCCACGGCCTGTACCTTGATGTGGTCTGGCGTCTCGGGGCCCGCCCAGAAAGAGGAGGGTGAAGAGGACGCCGGTGATGAACATAAAGGCGGGGGTGCCGAGGGCGCTAACTCTTTGCAGCGGTTTGCCGCGCGTGGAAGATGTGTCAACATCGCTGCCAAGCTGCTCAGACCCCGAACGGGGGAGCAGCAGGCGTGTGGGGGTGACGAGCCGCTGCAAGGTCATTGCGTATGGCTCCCTTCGCCCGGGCGCAGCTTCAACCAGCCCAATTGGGTATGATGCTGCTGTGAGCACGCGCGAGGCAGTGGCTGAGGGGTATCGGTCTGACCGGTTCCAGCGCATGCGCCTGCTGACGAGGCGGTCTGGTGGTTCAGCCGTGGTTGGGCTGTTGTTGGGTCTGGACGGGGTGTCTGTCTTGGAAAATCGAGTCTAAGCCGACTGCACCAAAAACTGCACATCTGTGTCCTTTGGAGCGTTGCCACAGTCCACTGCGGTGGGTCGTGTCCCACCGCCGCCACCGCTGCACTGACGGCTGCCAGCTTGCCCTGGCGATGCCGCTCCTGATGCCAACATTGCCCCATAGCCTGCCTGGAACCTTTGTGATGCACCGATTGATCTAAAGGGTCTAAGTACATGGGAGTTTCTCTCGTAAATCTTGCAGGCCCTCCTCCAAGCAAGATGGCGCCGGCGGCGGCGGCACCTCCAGAACGGCGAGAGTTAGCTTGGAGCCGTAAGACGTGACCTCTGGTTCCTACTGCCCCCTAATTCACGTGTTTCATAATAACCCCGCCCTTAGTCCAAAAGCAGCACGTAGAACGGTGGGCCATTTGAACCCTGCCTTACGTGGCAGGTGTTCTCGTGTACACGCTCCTTCCGCCATTCCGCTACCTCAGATCACACCCGGCAGTCTGCCAGGCTCATCCAAGCGACTCTGGGGCCGCCTCGACGCCTCTCTGCGTGATTTGCTCTCAAGCTCCGGCGTCAAAGGCTGCTAAGAGCGTCGCCAGCAATCTCTGGGCGCTGCAGGAGGCTCAATCAAACACCGGGGCACTGCCACCAACCCCGCAGCAGCGCATGTTTTGACAGCCCACGGCAGTCGGGAGCAGTGGGGCTAGCGGGCCAGGATGAGCAGGAACCAGCCGGCTTTTGGCGGCATCCGTGGTGCGGGCATCAGCTCGCTGCGCGCCCGCGATGCGCACGACGGGTGAGCTTGGCAGCAGGAGCGGCGGCAGGCGGCGGGACTGGCGGCAGGCAGCGGCTCCCGCCTTGCGCATGTTGCATCGAGTGTTGTGTCTCCACTTGCCGCACTTGTCACGCATGTTGATGTTGCCCATCAGCAGGCCGCTTACACGCATCTTACATTGGGCAACCCACCCTTGTTCTGTGCCTGCCCCCTTGCAGCGGCGGCGGCGGGCGCGGGCGTGGCAAGCGCCTGCTGAACCGCGGCATGAACAATGGGAACTACATCGGGCGGCGGGACGACAGCTGCGCGGGAGGTGGCGAGGGCTCAGCGGCGGCGGCAGTCAAGGAGGATGACCATGCCCACGAGGCCGCCCTGGGCTTCCCCCTGCACACAGACGGGCCCGACCGCCTGGGCTGGCTCATCAACATGAACCAGGTGTGTGTGGAGGGGGGGCATGGGTGTGAGGGTGGGGTGACTTTTTGTGTGTGGGGGGGTGGATTGGTGGGATGGCAGGTTTGGGGGGCTGATGGGGCACGTGGGCGAGGGTGTGATGACGGTGTGTGTGCGCGGCGGCTTCATTGGCTGGCCAAGGTGGCAGGCAGAGCGGTGGTGCAGCATGCGGGTGTTGTGGGTGGGCGTGCGTTCTCTCACTTGTGTGTGGTCTTGCAGCCATCTGCCTGATTGGCGGGAAGCACGTTGCGCGCTCAGCGGCCGCCTGGGCCATTGCTCAACGCAAAACTCCTGCCTCCCCCCGCCCTTCACCGGTCCCCCACTCACCAGCCCTCGCCTTGCTTCCCCTGCAGAGCCAGAAGGTGGACAAGGAGAGCGGGCAGGCTGTGAGCGTGGTCAACTGCTATTTCATGTGCCAGGTAGGAGGAGCAAGAAGCAGCGCGGCAGGTGCACAACACACGGCAGTGGCGGCTGTGATGGGAACGCCATGCCAGGGTGCGGCCGCACAGCCCCCAGGCTTGCACGCGTCCCGCACTCTGACATGCCATGCTATGGTGGTTACACGCCCTGCCCATGCTGTGCAGGACGGCAGCATGTTCAAAGCCCAGGTGGAGTACAACCCGTACTTCTATCTCCAGGTCAAGGTAGGCCCCTCCCCCCTGATGGGGCGGAGTTGGGGCAGGGCAGGGTGGCATACAGCTGCCTCGGTGGGAGGCTTTGAGAAACGTGGCGGCAAGGCGGCAGCAGGCACGGGGTGTGGGCTCCAGCTGGCGGTCTGCCCCTTCTGCCCTGCCCCTCGCCTGCTCGTCGGTCTGCCGTTTTTTACATCTCTCATTAACTCGCCTCCTCTGCGTGTGTGCTGCCGCAGGACGACCTGGAGATGGAGGTGGACAGCTGGCTGCGGCGCAAGTTTGAGGGGGCGATCCGGGAGGTGGAGATTGTGCACCGGGAGGACTTGGACCTGGTGAGGCCGGTGGGCACAAGTGCAGTAACAGTAATGGTGTGGTGGCTGAAGGAGAGGGAGGGTGAGTGTGAGGACCTGGACGTGGTGAGGCCGCAGGGGTGGTGCTGATGTGGCGGCTAGAGGAAGGAACGGGGCAGTCTGGGCAAGAATGTGGTGGGTGAAGGAAAGGTCAATCTTGAACAGTAGTGTGGTGGCTGAAGGAGAGGGAGGGTGAGTGTGAGGGGGCGCTGCGCGAGAGGTGCATGTTGTGCACCGCTGGCGCGCGACAGGGCGTGGAGCTGGGGAGGCCGCTTGTGGTGGCAGGGGCACGATGGTGCCTAGAGGAAGGGAATGGTGTGGCGGCTGAAGGATAGTTGGGCAGTAGTGTAGTGGCTAACGAGAGCTTGGGGGCGCCCAGGCGGCGCTGTGCTGCAATGGGCAGCTGAGAGGAGTTTGGCGCTGGGCACAGCCTGCAGGGGTGCTGGCCAGGCGCTGCCCTGCAGCCTCGTGTGCCGCTGCACCTGCGGCCGCATGCTTGGTTTCTCACTGTACAGCCGCCCGCCGTCCCTCGCCACTTGTCCTGTCCGCTGGGCGCCTGAGCCTGTCCTCTGAGCTGCCCGCCTGCCCGCCTGCCGGCCTGCCGGCCCCTCCCTTTGCCACCTGCGCAGAAGAACCACCTGAGTGGGATACAGCGCAAGCTGCTCAAGCTGCGGTTCTGGAACCAGGAGCAGCTGCAGCAGGTGGGGTCGGGGGGGAGGTGAGGGGCAGGCTGGCTGGGCGAGGCCTTGGGCAGACTCCCCCATTTCCTTCACATCCTTGTTCCCATCCACCTCCCCCCTCCCCCTTCTCCGTTTCTCCTCCCTGTGCCCTCCAACACGTGCCCTGCCTCCCTGCCTCAGGTGCGTCGGGAGATCCAGCCCATCGTGACGCGCAACCGCTACCGCCGCGACGGCACCTCCGCCTACCAGCTGCTGGCGGAGCAGCAGCGGCCAACCAACGCCAAGGCGGGCAAGGAGCGGCTGCAGGTGGGGTGGGGTGGGGGTGGGGAGTAGTAAGGTGGTGTAGTGGGGTTTAGTACAGCAGGGGTGGGATTTATTGCAGGGGGCCCGTGTTGCTGTGGGAGGGTGGGAGGTGCTGGAAAGGCACATGGGCCTTGGACTATGCTGGGGAGGCTGGCAGAGGTGTAAAGCGGGCTGGGGGCGGGTTGAGCCCCTGCTTGGCTGGTGTGAAGCACAGTGCTCTCGCCTGCCTCTTCTGTGTGGCGGGGCTCACACTCTTGTTTCCCGCAGCCCCTGGAACAAAACCCCCATTGCCGTGTGTGGAGCTGCGGGAGCACAAACGTGCCCATACCACCCTCCCACTTGCTCACCCCTGCCCCCTTACCTTCGCCCCTGTCCCCCCCTGCTAACCTTGCTGCAGGACGCGCTGGAGAACATTGTGGACCTGCGTGAGCACGACGTCCCCTACCACGTGCGCTTTGCCATCGACACCGACACCCGCTGCGGCCACTGGTTCACCGTCAAGGCAAAGGTGGGGCGGGCGGCCGCTGTGTGCCTGGGGCGGCAGGGGGTGGGGCGGGAGTGCAGTGGGGATGGGGCGCTGACAATTCAGCATGGAATGCTGGCAGTGGGGCGAAGCCGATGGTGGGTAGCCCACACCCTGCGGGCTCTGCGCCGCCGTCCCTCCCTTTCTGCCTTGCACCGCCTGCCTGCCTCCATCCCGCCGCTGCCCCCTGCCGCCGCCTTCCCCTGCTTGTTTGTGTGCCCCTCACGCCTGCCAACCCACCCATCCCCAACCTGCATTCCCTCCCCTCCCGTCCCCTCCCACGTACCCTGCAGGGCGGCAAGGTCAGCATGGAGCGCCGCCCCGACCTGCTGCAGCGCGCCGAGCCCCGCATCTGCGCCTTTGACATCGAGACCACCAAGCTGCCGCTGCAGTTCCCCAACGCAGAGTACGACCAGGTGGGGCGGACAGGGCACCCAGGGGCGCGGGCATGTGTTGGACGCAGAGGGGCGGGGTGCGGCCCAGAGGATTGCCTGGAGTCGCACAGCATGGGGTGCTTACGGTGCCCTGTGCTGCGCCTGCTTCCGTGTAGCCCATTTCGACAGGCGCCCGTGGCCTTCCCCAAGCCGGGCCACCAGGGCTACCCGGTGCCCCTTGTCCCCTCATCTTCTTTGCGCCCCACTCCACCTTTCGCAAACCTGGCCTCGTTGCAGGTGTTTATGATTTCCTACATGCTGGACCGCCAGGGCTTCCTCATCATCAACAGGGAGGTGGTCAGCGAGGACATCCGGGACTTTGAGTACACGCCCAAGCCCGAGTTCGAGGGTGAGGCACACACAGAGGGGTCTTTGTGGACTGGGGAGGCAAATTCCATTGGCTTCCATACTTTAGGTTTTTTTGCCCTGGTAGCACATTCATGTCGTTGCCAACCCCAAAAAAGAGCTCCATCATCCGGGCTGCGGCTGGCCTAGCCATAATGCCTCCCTGAGAGTAGCCCCACCTGGGGTGCCGCCAGCAGTGCCGCCCGCCGCCCAGGCCGCCGTTCCAAGAGGGGAAAGTCATGCAAGGGTGGGGGACAACGAATCGCTGCTCTGTACACAAGAGGCGCAGGCAGAATGTTGCCCGCCCGCTTGCCTGCCTGCCTTCCTGCATCTGCTCCTGCTGCCTGCCGCTCCCCGCTCACTGCTTCCCCTGCCTCGCGCACGGATCACCCCCTTCTGCAGGTCCCTTCAAGGTGTTCAATTGCGCCAACGAGGCGGCCTGCCTGCGCTGCTGGTTCGACCACATGCGGGAGGTGAGGCCCAGGGGAGGGGAGGGGAGGGGAGTCGTGTCTGACGTGGAACAGACGGAGGGGAGGGGTGTCTGACGTGGAAGAGCTGGAGGGGGTGGGATGACATGGAGAGGAGTTGGGTGTTTGGGGGCGAGCGCAGTGGTTGTCTGACCGGGCTGCCTAAAGCCTAGGTACCTCCCGCCGCCGCCAGCACTGGTCTCCCGCACAACCACAAGCGCCTGGCACACCCCTCCCTCCCTCCCACTTCAAATCGGCAGGTGCAGCCCGCCGTGTACGTGACCTACAACGGAGACTACTTCGACTGGCCCTTCATTGGTGGGTGCGCCTGGCTGCCTGGGCTGGCTGGCCGCAATGCATTGGCCCCTGTTGGCGTGCGCCTGCTCACGGGCTCTGCTCCTGCGCCCGCCCAATCCAGCCCCTCCCTCTGCTCCTGCCCCAACTCAGCACCTGCTGATGCCCCGCCTCCTGCCCGCCCCCGCTGCCCTGCCCTTTGTCATCTTCCCCGCCCCGCTGTCACTCCTCCCACCCATCTGTGTTCAGAGACGCGCGCCGCCAAGCACGGGATGGACATGGAGCGGGAGATCGGGTTTGTGTGCAACCGCACGAGCAACGAAACGCTCAGCAAGTGAGCGGGCGAGCGGGGTGGTTGGGGGCACTGCGCCCCTGCGTTTCCGGTGCCCAAGTGTGACTCGGCTGCCCACGCACCTGCCCCCGCTCTCCTGCCTTTCTGCCTTTCTGCCTGCCTGCGTGTTTGCACCGTTGCCTGCCAGCGCCGCCCTGCTCACGAGCGCAGCCCTGCCCCGCTGCACACCGCCCTGTGCTGCTCATGTTGCCGGTCCCCCGGGATTCCTGCCTCGCCCCCTGTCACCCCACCCACTTCACACCCTCCCACTTGGCAGGATGGCGGTGCACATGGACTGCCTGCACTGGGTGAACCGCGACTCGTACCTGCCCCAGGGCAGCCGCGGCCTCAAGGTGCGGCAGGGTATAGGGCCGACAGGGTTAGGGTAAAATAGGGGTAAACCCTGAACCCTAATCCTATCTGGTAGTAGGGCTGCTTTTGGGTTGGGCAGGTGGGCACGGTCGGCAGCTGGCTTGCCCGTCCCCCCCAGCCCGGCTGCGCAGCCCCCTGCACTAAACATCAGCCATGCCCGTGCCCGGCCCTGCCACACGACATCACATCTCTGTATGGTACTGCCCCGTACCGCCCCGTACCGCCCCATGCCGCAGATGGTGACCAAGTACAAGCTGGGGTACGAGCCGGTGGAGGTGGACCCTGAGGACATGGTGGGGCCCCGCTGCTGCTGCTGCTTTGTGTTGTGTGCACTTGGAGAGGAGGTGCCCAGGGGAGGGGAGCGGCGTCGCAGAATGCAGGGACGAGTGCTGACCGCTTGGCGTGACGCTGTTGTGAGGGGCAGGGGACGGGTGTGCCTGGCGATACAACCACCCCTGCCCTTGCTTGCTCTGCGCCCGGCCTGGCCGGCCCCAGTCCGTCCCACCCTCCACCGCAATCGTGCATTTCCGCCACGCCGCCTGGTGGATGAGACCCTGCAAAACGCAGCCACCAACTCCCATGCCCTGCCTTCACGCCCTCCACTCACCCTCTTGTGTCTCTCGTTTCCCACGTCTGCAGGTGCGCCTGGCGGGCGAGCGGCCCCAGGACATGGCCTCCTACTCGGTGTCCGACGCCGTGGCCACTTACTACCTCTATATGACCTACATCCACCCCTTCACCTTCTCGTGAGCCGGGGGAGTGTGTGTGTGTTCAGGTGTGGGGTCTGCATCCGCGGTACGACAAACAACAGCCAACCCCTCAACAATGTGAGCTGCGTGATGGCGTCAGCAGCCGCTGCAGTGCTGGCGACAGCATGGGGACAGCGGTGGCGCCTGCCGCTCTCGGCCTGTTGCCTTCCCGCCCGAGGGCTGCGGTGGATGCCTACATGCCCGCGCGCCTGCCACGCACCGTTTCCCACCCTTGCCTGAGCCCACGTGTGTGCAGGCTGTCCACCATCATCCCGCTGCCCCCCGACGAGGTGCTGCGCAAGGGGTCGGGCACCCTGTGCGAGATGCTGCTCATGGTGCAGGTGAGGGGCTGTGCAGCAGCTGCTGGAGTGAAGGGGTACCCAGGGGATGAGGGGACGGGGGCTTGGGGCTGTTGGTGCGCAGCCGGGGAGCGGCATGCTGGGCGAGAGATGTTGTGAATGGTGCAGGTGCCCGCCACTCAGCACACCTCCCTTCCTCCCTCCCTCACTCCCTCCCAGGCCTACCAAGCCGGCATCGTGGCCCCCAACAAGCACACGTCTGCGTCTGAGAAGATGTACAAGGGGCACCTGCTGGAGAGCGAGACGTACATCGGGGGCAAGGTGGAAGCCATCGAGTCGGGTGGGTGGGGCACTGTGTGTGTGTGGGCGATTCTCGGGTTCGAATTGATTGCGGGTCGAGAGGGTGGTGGAGGGCGAGACATGTGGTGCAAGGTTTTCGGAGGCGATTGGGTCAGTTGCAGGAAGGTGAGGAGTCTGTTGTTGAAAGGGGTGAGTGAGGAAGGAGATGAGTGAGGAGTGGCGGCAGCATGCACGTGGCGGCTTCAACAGCTGCCTCTCCTCGATAAGCCACCCCGCGCATCTTGCCCCCTCCTTGCAGGCGTCTTCCGCTCCGACCTGCCCACCCGCTTCCGCACCAAGCCGGAGGCGTACCAGGTGGGGCAGGGCAGGGGGGGAGTTTATGGGCAGGGCAGGGCAGGGCAGGGCGGGGCAGGGCGGGACTGACGGATGGTCCCTGTGGTGAGGGAGCCTGTGCTGTTAGCTGCACATCCAGTTGCCATGATAAAACCATTGCCTGCCCCATGAGCTGTTCACCGTCCTAGAGTACGCTCCTGCACTGCATGGAGGCGGCGGGGCCATGCCTGCCTAACACGATGTCCTGATCATTTCTTCTTGCTTCCACCCCACCAGAAACTGATTGACAAGCTGGATGGCGACCTGGAGTATGCGCTGAGGACGGAGGGCAAGATGAGCCCCGAGGAGTGCGAGAACTACGGGGAGGTGAGGGGGCCCGGCTAGGCTAGCAAAGAGCTCGCTTTGAAAAGAGGCAGATGCTGCGGGGGCATGACGGAGCTGCTGTTGTAATGCTGCCTGGGCCGGCGGGAGGGCCCTGGCAGATGGTGGCTGCACGCGCTGCGCCCACCTGCTGCGCATGCGCATTCCTGCCCACATACTACCTGCCTGGATGAATCGCACCCCGCTGACGTGTCCACTCTCTTCTCTGCCCCCCGCGTTATGCAGGTGCGTGACCAGATCAGGGGTATGCTGGAGGCGCTGAGGGACACGCCCACACGGTGAGGCGGCCGGGTGGTGGGGAGGGCTGGTTTGGGGTGCTTGCAGGGCCATGCAGGCAGGCTCTTTATTTGTCACACATGTGGCGCCCATCTTGTACAGCTCCTCACAGCGATGAGGTGCCCGTTACCTGCAGCCTGTGCCTCGCCATGTGTCCCAACGTGCATCAACCCCACCCACCTCTTTCCCCCCTGCTTCCTCCCCTCTTCCAGTGACGAGGTGCCCCTCATATACCACCTGGACGTGGCGGCCATGTACCCCAACATCATCCTCACCAACCGCCTGCAGCCCTCCAGCATCGTCACAGGTGAGCTGCGGTGCAGCGGGTGCAGTGGGTGGGGTGTGGGCGCAGGTGGGCAGCAGGAGGGCAGAGGCTGAGGGTGTGGGCAGGGGTGGGTGGCGTGGGGGTGGCCGCTGCGACCCCGTGTGCCGGCCTACACATTGTGGGCGCACGTGTTCAGAGTGGCAGCGAAAGACACCACTGGCGGGTACAACCTGCTGCCCTCTCTCTACCCGCTGTGCCACTTTACTCAAATCCCTCTCTGCCCTGCCACCCCTCCCCCCCAAAACACGATGGCAGACGAGGACTGCGCCGCCTGCGACTTCAACCGCCCCGGCAAGACGTGCCTGCGCCAGATGGAGTGGGTGTGGCGCGGGGAGACGTACTCTGGTGGGTGGCTGGGTGGGGCAGCGCGTATGTTGAGTGTGTCTGTGATATGGTGGGTTGGTGGGGTGGGGCGTGTTTCAATGTATTGGTGGGGGTGGTTGGACAGTTTGTGTGGATGTGGGGGTGTGGCCAGCCTGTAGCCTGCTCACCCCGCCCTGCCTAACGCTGCCCACCTCCCTGCCTGCCTGCCAACCTATGTGTTGCAGCCTCGCGTGCCGAGTACTCCTCCCTGAAGGCCCAGCTGCAGTCGGAGACCTTCCCGCCCGCGGAGCCCGGCGGCCCGCAGCGCCTGTGGCGCGACCTGCAGCATGTGAGTGGGGTGTAGGGGTGAGGAAGGGGTGGATGGGGTTTTGTTTGAGGGGCGCACAGCTGCGAACCGAGCGGGCCTGGGGAGCGGGGTGTGGGATGCGCCCGGGCGGAGCGCTTGCTGGCTTTGCTATCGGTGCGATGTGGCCGCTTGGCCGCCCGCCTCATCTGGCATGCCTCCCCGCTGGCGCCCCGCCCCATGCCGCCACCCCGGCTGCTCCCCTGCCCCCATCACTTCTTCCGTCCCTGGAACAAGCAATCCTGGCTGCCACCCTCTTTTCCCATCCCCTCCTCTCTCTGTCTGCAGGAGGAGAAGGGCAAGCTGCTGAAGGACCGGCTGAAGAAGTACTGCCAAAAGGTGGGGCTCGGGTGTACCGCTCGGGTGTGCCGCTCCAGTGTACTGCCTGGTATGCAGCCAGCCTGGGTCACTTGCTTGGTGCTGCTCCGGCAAACCCATGTCGCTGTTGCGCCCGGCAGACCCCATCCACACTCTTCTCCCTGGTCGCCTGGCCTTATGCACCCTGACACCCGTCCCAAAACCCTGCACACCATACACACACTACGTCCCCCCCCCACCCATCCCCCCCACACACCACAGGTGTACAAGCGCGTGCTGGACAAACCGACCAGCGAGAAGCGGCTGGCGGGCATCTGCCAGAGGGAGAACTCCTTCTACGTCGACACCGTGCGCGCATTCAGGTGGGGTGGGGTGGGGGGGCGGGGGCAGACACGACGTGGGCAGTTGCGGGGGAGAGGGGCGGCTGGGCGGGAGGGCTTTGTGTTGGCGGGCACTGCCAGAAGCGGGGGTCGTTTTACCAAAAACACGTTGTACAGGTGAGGAATACGCTAGCAGCAGACATTTGTGATATCAAGCGCTAGACTCGGGTCAAAAGGGCGGGGGCTGCGCTGTACCCCCACGTAAGGATGGGGGCCCAGCGGGCGAGGCTGGGTGCAAGAGCTGGGCACCGCTGCGGCCCTGCACCCATCTTGCCCACGTCTGCCCCACGGGTGCCCCTCATTCGAGTCTTTGTGTTGACCTGGCGTGCTGCCTGCTCACCTGGTGCCACTTCTCGGTTCATGGCTGTACCGCAGGGACCGGCGGTACGAGTACAAGGGCCTGAACAAGACGTGGAAGGGCAAGCTGGACAGCGCAAAGGTGGGAGCGGGAGCAGGGCGCCACGTCAGCAGGGCGCGGCAGCAGGATTGAGTGCTGGGGGTTGCACGCCGTATGGTCTACTGCTGTTGGCCCCGCCGCCCTCCCCACCCTGCTCCGCCCGCGCCCAACCGACCCCTCCCGCTCTCCCCCGCCACCCCCCTGCAGTCCAGCGGCAACCCCATCAAGATCCAGGAGGCCAAGGACATGTGCGTCCTCTTCGACTCGCTCCAGGTGCGCTCAGCCAAGGGCAAGCTCAACATGTGGGGTGCAGCTGTAGCGCATTTGGCCTCCGCCAGACTTCCCACGCCAATGCAGCTGGCGTGGGGTGTCAAGGGGCCATGTGCGGTGCTCTCCAAATTGCTGCAGGTGGGGGAGGGCGCTCAAGGCGGCCTCCGACTTTGGGGGCAGAGATCACTCCGCACTGCACCTGCCTCATCCCGGCCACCCATCCATGCCCCCTGTCTCGCTTGTGTGATCACCCTCCTGCCGCTGCCGTTCTGAGCCCTGCACTTGCCTCTTCCCCCCCTCTCCCCCCCCCGTGCGCAGCTGGCCCACAAGTGCATCCTCAACTCCTTCTACGGCTACGTCATGCGCAAGGGGGCGCGCTGGTACAGCATGGAGATGGCGGGGGTGGTGACGCACACGGGGGCAAACATCATCAAGGTGGGGTGGGGGGGCACGCTTTGTAAGGTGGTAGGTGGGAGTAGAGGTGGGTGGTTTTGTTATGGGGGTGCTGTGCGGTACACGATGCAGTGGGATGGGAACATGGCAGCAGCGTGCAGCGCCCCCGGCTGAAGTGACCAGCCGCTGCCTGGCACACCCACCTGTGCTGCCTTGCTTGACGCGCCGCTGCGCCCCTCTCCACCTCCCCTTCCCCACCCCCCCTGCCTGCTTGCCTGCCCCGCACCCCGCAGCGTGCCAATGAGCTCATGCGCCCGCCTCTGCTGCCTTTCCTGACTGATGCATGCCTTCCTTTCCCCTGCACCAACTGCATCTCGCGTCTCATCCACTGCAGCGTGCCAACGAGCTGATTGGCCAGGTGGGCAAGCCGCTGGAGCTGGACACAGACGGCATCTGGTGCGCACTGCCCGGCTCCTTCCCCGAGGACTTCAAGGTGCGGCGGGGGGGTGCTGGGGTCGCTTGTGGGATGGGTGCACTTGTTAAGTGGGTGGGTGTGGGTGCAGGGGTGTGGAGGTGGTTGCTTGGGCGCGCGTGGTGGTGGTCTTGTAATGTGAACGGCTTGATTAGCCAGGCAGGGCTAGGCAGCGCGGGCGGCCCGCCTCCTTCAACAACATCCCTCGCCTGCCGCCACTGCGGTCTAACATTGCCGGCACCCCTACCCAACTCACACATGCCCCTCCGCATCTTTTTTCTTGTTTCTGTTTCTGACCTTGACATTGATACCCTACGCTGTCCCCTCCTGCAGTTCAAGAACGCCAGCAACGGCAAGGTGTTCAAGATGTCCTACCCCTGCGCCATGCTCAACGTCATGGTGGCGGAGCACAACACAAACGACCAGTTCGCGGTGAGCAGGGGGCGTCGCGGGTTGCTGGGTACGTCACATGGGGTTGAAGAAGAGGGCAGGGAAGTGTGTGAGTGGTCGTGTGCATGACCCACTCACACACTTCCCTGCCCTCTTCTTCAACCGGGTGAGGGCCGGCTGCCGGCTGCCTGCGCCCTCCCTGCAGCGCGCCGCACCTACGCACGCGGCCACTGTCGCACACCCTCCCTGCCCATTGTTGCATCCCACCCCACCCACTGACGTGACCTGGCTGAGGTGCCCGCCCGCCTCCCCGCCCCTCCCCGCCGCCACAGACGCTGGTGGACAAGGAGGCCAGGAAGTACGAGATCAGCAGCGAGATGAGCATCGAGTTTGAGGTGGACGGGCCCTACAAGGTGGGTGCTGGGGCAAGTAGCGCATTTCATTGAAGTTGAGACGCTGCCTGCTCCCTTCCCGCTGCCCCAATCCCCCTGCACCCACTGTTCTTTAAGCCATGATCCCGTCGTCTCTTGCACGCTCCATTCTCTGCAGCCATGACCCCGCCTCCTCCCGCACACCCCATTCCCTGTTGCAGGCCATGATCCTGCCTGCCTCCAAGGAGGAGGGCAAGCTGATCAAGAAGCGGTACGCGGTGTTCAACTTTGACGGCAGCCTGGCGGAGCTCAAGGGCTTCGAGCTCAAGCGGCGGGGGGAGCTGAAGCTCATCAAGGTCTTCCAGGTGTGGGGGGGGTCAATCAAGGTTTGGTGTTGGGTGTTCAAGGTTGGGTAGCGTGGTGACAGAGCTGGTCTGCATTGTAAGCTCATCAGGGTCGTCCAGGTGGGGCCGGAGAGACAAGCTGTGGTGAACCGTTCAGTTCAAGATTTGAGGTCGACAGGGTGTGCCCTGAGAGACGGCGTCGTGCTAGGTGGGGAGCCTCTCTGCTAACCCCACCCCCTGTGTTTCCTCCTCTCCCCCCTCCCTCCCAATCATCAGGGCGAGGTGTTTGACCAGTTCCTGAAGGGGGACAGCCTGGAGGAGTGCTACGCGGCGGTGGCGGCGGTGGCCAACCGCTGGCTCGACATGCTCGACACGCGGGTGGGGAGGGCGGGGGTCAGGAGGGGGGATGGCCGGGGGGACAGTGTGGGTGAGGGTGGGCTAGGGGGGCCAGATCGGGTGGGGTGGTATTGACATGGAACTCGTGTGTCTAGAGGGGTTTGGCTGCTGTGGCAAACTGCCAGGCAGTGGCGGCAGTGGCGAGGGACGCACCCCACCTGGGCGCACACCGTCGGCACTCCTCAATCAGATGAGCGGCCCCATGGCTGGCTACATCCCCTCACTCGCCCCTCGTCCCTTGATTTGTTATACTCCTCCCCCTCCCCCCGGCCTCTCCCCAGGGTGTGGACCTGACGGATGAGGAGCTGGTTGACCACATCAGCGAGATGTGTGTGATGAGCAAGAGCCTGGAGGAGTACGAGGGTGAGTGGGTGTGAGGGGTGAAATGTGAGGGGAGGGCCAAGGAGTGTTCGTGAGGCGGAAAGTGTGAAGGCAGGGCCAGGGTGCAGACGCAATCAAGGGGCGCCGGCTCGCCGCCGGAGCAGCGCCTTTCCTGGGTCGCCCTTCGTGTGCCCGCTCGCCCCGATGCCGCCCACACTGTCCCCCTCACCCTGCCCCCGCCATTCCCTCTCACCCGCCCGCCCTTCCGTGCCCGCAGGCCGCAAGAGCTGCGCCATCACGTGCGCCACCCGCCTGTCCCAGTTCCTGGGAGATGAGCGCATCCGGGACAAGGTGGGGGCAGGGCACCCCTGCCTTCCGTTTGTGTGTTTGGGTTGGGGGGTTGGGGTGGTGGTGGTGCTGTTGGAGGACGAGCGCATCCGGGACGAGGTTTGCAGGAAGGTCTGCTGGTCTGTAGTTGGGGTGTGTAGTGTTGGGGTGGGGCCGGCAGAGAAAGTGTGAGCAGTGGCGTGGGGGGTGGCGTATGTGGGTGCACACGTCTTTGCCAGTCTACTGCGCCACCTCGCGTTGGCCTGTCTCCGGGCCTCCTTCCCCCCCGCCAACCATCTCATTCGCTCCCCTTCCCCGCATCCGCGCCCACAACCCACAACAGGGCCTGGTGTGCAACTACGTGATTGCCCGCAACCCGCCCAACCTGCCCACCAGCGAGCGCGCCATCCCAGTGGCCATCTTCAGGTGGGGGTGGGGTGGGGTGAGGGGACGGATGAGGGAGGGGTTTACAGCGAATTTGGTGGTGCTTCTGGGGGCAAATAGCCGCTTGGGCACACGATGTGCGCATATGAGGGCAGAGCCGAGGGCGTGCCCCCTCGTCTTCCAACCTCCCTATCATCATCATTGGTCAATTGGCATTCGTGGCAGCAACCCCGTTTGGTGCCGGCTCTCCACCGCCTGCCATTCCCCTCCCCCCCTCCGCTGCCGCAGCACCGAGCCCTCTGTGGCCCGCGCCTACCTGCGCAAGTGGGTCGGAGACATTGGGCAGGGTGAGTGAGGCAGCGAGCTGGCGGCTCCCTCCCAAGGGGGCAGCGGGCTGCCTTGGGGTTGCACACAGAAGCAGTGCTGCTTTGAGAGCACAGGGGGGGATACCGCCCGGCTGTGCCGGGCCCATGTTTGCCTGCCTGCCTGCTCCTCCACCCTCACACCCGCCCACCACGTTCCGGGGACGCCCGGGTCACTCTGCACCTCCCTCCTGCAGTGGGCCCTGATGAGGTGCCCGATGTGCGGCACATTGTGGACTGGGAGTACTACAAGTGAGGCGGGGGGTGGGGGAGGCAGGGGTACAGGGGGCTCAAAGGGGATGCCGGCAGTTGTTGGGGCAGGGTGAGGTTGTGTAGGGGGTTTGCAATTGTAGACTGGGAGGCTGCAAGGGAGAGGCGCAGAGGGCACGTTTGAACGGATTGGGGCGTCTGCACAGAAATGGTGGTGGCGCTGGGCTGGATTGGGAGGAGCGTCTCCGAGGTGGTATCCCGTGCAGACCGCTCCCGACTGCCCCATTGGCCTCGACCTCACCTCACCTCACCTGCACACCTGGTGTCTTGATGATTGCTTGCAGGGAGCGGCTGGGCAGCGCGATCCAGAAGATCATCACAATCCCCGCCGCCATGCAGCGCGTGCCCAACCCGGTGCCGCGCGTGAAGCACCCCGACTGGCTGCACAAAAAGGTGCGTGGGAGGGTGGGGTGGGGTGGGCAGACGGGTGGGAGAAATGAGGTGGGGCGGTTGGGTGCATGTGGGTGATGTTGTGAAGGCAGCTGGCGTCTGCACAAAGGTCTGAGGGAAGGAGGCCGGCAGGTGCGACACCTGCTCTTTGCAACGCCTGCTCACAAAGTGAGTCACATGTGCAGGTCCAGGAGAAGGAGGACACGTTCAAGCAGACGCGCATTGACGCCCTGTTTGGCGCCGCCGTGGTGAGGGGGAGGGGGGTGTGGGGCAGGGGTTGCAGGCGGGCAACTCCCTGTGACCCAATTCCGGGGAGGATTGGGTCACAGGCAGGGCAGCTGCGAGCGAACAGGGGTGCCTGCTCGCCTCCCGGGCGCCTCCCCTTGTCTGCTTGGGCCTCCACACCCCCACCCGTGTGTCCCACCCCACTCCTGCCCTCCGCCCCCGCAGGCCAAGGGGCGTGCGCACGAGCGGGCACTGGGCGGCGACCTAGAAGACTTGGCGGCAGGCCCCGCAGCTGCTGCGCTGGCAGCAGCGGCGGCAGCGGGCGGCAGCCCAGTGGGCATTGCCACCAGGCTGGAGGTGCCCTCGCCGGGCGGGGGGCGGGCGGGGGAGAACGCGAACACGGGCAACCGGCAGCAGCAGCAGGGGGCAGGGGCAGAGGAGGATGCAGAGATGCCCGACAGGTGGGCGGGCGGGTGGTATCAGGGCGAGGGGTGTACTTGGGTGCTGCTGGGTCACCCAAGCATGCACGTCACCCTGCCCCGTCGAAGCACATGCATGGCCACTGCTGCTGGCTGGCAGCCTTTGAACAAGGCCTTCACTCTTTCACATCATCATGTACTGCCTCGGTATGCCCTCCCTGCAGGCACACCGACTACCGCGGCTGGCTGGCAGCCAAGAAGAAAGCGTGGCGGCAGGCGCTTGAGCAGCGCAAGCGCAAGCGCGCCGAGGCGGCAGCCGACGGGCGGCAGCCGTTTGCAAAGCAGCGCCGGGACGGCGGGGCGGCCGACGTCACGGGCCTCTTCCAGCAGGTGGCGGCGGCGGCCACGGCGGCGCACTGGCAGATTGTCAGCGTGGCGCCAACCCCCGAGCCAGGTGGGGGAGCTGCTGTGCACAGGCAGGCTGTGGGGTTGTGCGGGGGGTGCTGCAAGTGTATGTACATGGGGTGCTGAGACGAGGCAGTGGGGGGTGCTGCAAGCATGCATTCGAGGTGCGGAGGCGAGGCAGTCGGGGGAGGACAGACAGAGGGGAGTGCGCGGTCCGAGCTTCCTCCTGCAGCCGCCACCCCACCGCCCCCCGCCTCGACTCTCGTCCTCCTCCCTCCACCCTGCGCAGGCGTGTACAAGGCCTGGGCGGTGATCAACGGGCGCATGCACGCCGTGCCGCTGCGCATCCCCCGCTCCTTTTACGTCGATGCCGCCGCCGCACCGGGGTCGGCAGGTGTGTGCACGTTGGGGTGGCGCATGCTGGTTATCAAGTGGTGCAGGTTGATGGTCTGGGCTTGACAGTTGGCCTGGCTGTGGACCACTTCCTGCCACATGCCAGTGATCGTACCCGTGGCACGGAGTGGGCTGATTCCCTGCCCTGCCCTGCCCTGCTGGTCCGACCCCCGCTGATTGCCGCCCATGTCCCCACCCGTGCCTCCCTGCCTGCAGCGGCCGAGGGCTTTGGGCCCATTGTGCGCCGCACGCTGCCGGGTGGCCGCGAGGCCACGCATCTCTACCAGGTCGGTTGACTGCAGCTGTGCCCTTGTGCTGACCAGGGTGCTGCTGCGCTGGTGTGCCTATTGGACTTCGAGTATAACTAACATCACTGGCAATGGCAGCTACCGGCGCAGCCCACTTCACATCCATTCCCGGCCTTGCTTCTAACTTCTGGACCCCTGTGTGCCCTCCCACTTTCCCGCCTTCCTGCTGGCAGGTGTCCATTGAAGAGGGCAGCTACCGGCGGGGCCTGCCCGAGCTGCAGACGCGGCTGGCGGCGGCGGGGGCGCGCGGCGTGTACGAGGACCGCCTGCCGCCAGAGCTCAATGCGGCGCTGCAGGTGAGGGAGGGGTTGTGGGACGATGGGTAGGTGGTGTGGCGTGTAGGCCGGCCAGCCAAGCTGCACACTGCGTGCAGGCAAGCGCAGCGTGCACAGCAGGGCAGTGTTGGCGGGCAGAGTCTAGCGATGAGGGAGTGAGATCACCACATCTCTCTGTGCGTGCCACTGCACCGATCTGACCTGACCCTGACCCTGACCCCCTGCTGCCCCTGCGCTCCTCCCCCTCTGTTCAGCTGGGCTGCGTGGCAGTGGTGGCCCCCAGCGCCCGCAAGCGCAGCCTGGGGGCGGGGTTCGACCTGGAGGAGCTCCACATGCGGCCCGTGGTGCAGGTGGGTGGGAGGGGTGGGTGCCTTCAGGAGTGAATGAATTCACAGAGCAGGAAGCGGGCGGGCCAGATGGAGGGGGCAAATTTGGGGATGGGTGCGTTACGGAGTGGCGTTAACAGTGCCTGCCGACTGTCCCACCTCCTCTGCCTCACACTTTGTACCACCCGGTACCGCTCCCCTGGCATGCAGTACGAGTACTTTGACCAGCCCGGCAGCCTGCGGCACATGGTGCTGCACGCGGCGGCGGACCACGCGCGCGGCCGCGGCCTCTTTGCCCTGCACCTCCCAGCAGACAACAGGTGGGCGGGAAGGGGTGCCTAGTCTGGGGCATTGCAGGCTTGTGATGGAGTGGCTGGGGGCGCCCGGTTTGGCGCCATGGCAGGGCTGGTGGTTGACGTTGCGAGTGCAGAAGCAGGCATCTTTCATCCCTGCAGCCATGTGACTGTCCTCCTGCTGAGCATGTATCTCTCCAACCACCGCCCCTCTGCTGCTGCTTCCTCCTCCGCCCTGCCGCAGGTGCCAGGTGTGGGTGGTCAACCCCGCGCGCGGCGGGCAGCGCGAGCTCAGCGGCGCCACCGCCGAGCGGGCGTGGCAGGAGGCGGCGGCGGCCCTGCAGCAGGAGCAGCAGCAAGAGGAGGGCGGGGGTGCGTCCCCCCCGCCTGCCTCTCCCCCTCCCCCTCCCCACTTTGAGGTGGCGTATGTGAAGAGCGAGGAGGCGGCTCTGAGGCAGATACAGAAGGAGCTGGGGCGCATAAAGTGAGCGGCCCTTGCTGAAGGCTGCTTCACAGGGGGTTTGTGGTGGCATCGGTGAACTGCAAGGCGCCGAATGCAATATGACTAATAGGAATGGGACGCAGTCAGTTTCATCAGCCCTCTCCCACGGCTGCCTGCCCCCCAACTCCCGTGCCTACCTGACTTCCCACCCCTTTCTCGCTCTTCCTCAACACCACCACCACCACTGCCACCACTACGCAGGGATCGTGCCCGCGGCCCCACCGTGCTGCTGCTGAACAGCGAAGACCAGCAGGCACTCAGGCACGCCCTGCCCGCTCTGGGCGACATGCCGACCGCCGCCATGCCGCTGGCGGGCTGCTGCAGCGCTGCCAGCCTGCCCGCGCTGGGCTGGCAGCTGCCGGCGGCGCGCGGCGCGGTGCAGCAGCTGCTGGCGGCGGGCGAGTGGCTGCAGGTGCATGGGAGAAGAGGAGGTTGGGGTTAGCGTTGAGGGGGGTTGAAGAGGGGACCGGGTGGGAAGGAGGCCGGCAGGCTGGCAGGGCACACTGTGCCGATGCTGCATGCCCTGCCGCTACCGCCACCTCAAGTCCACCTGTTCCAGCCTTCCGACCCCTGGCACCTGTACTGTGTGCATTATCGACATTGCTCAGGCAGGTTTGCGTATGGGTCTAAGCTTTGGCACCTCCCCTCCCGCACCTGCTCCCCCCCTCTGCACCCGCAGGCCCGGGTGCAGGCCGCCCAGTACGCGCACCTCCCCCTGAGCAGCATCGGCAGCGACTGGATCATTGACGCGGCAGACGCGCTCTACGCACGCCAGCTACGTGAGTGGCGGCATGCAGCTGGGGGGACAATGTGCATGTCACTTCAGCATGTTTGCAGGCCCGGCGGGCTGTGCAGGGAAGCTTACGAGGGGGCTGCCGCATGTTGCCGCTTGCGCACCTGTGCCTGCCCGCCTCCCGGCACCCGCTTCTTCCTGCGTTTCTGCCTCCAGCCCCGCCTCCCCTGCTGTGTCCCATACCCTATACCTCACACCCCTCCACCGCACGCACCCTCCCCTGCAACAGGCGAGGCGGGGCACCTGCTGTGGGTGGCCGACCCCTCCCAGCCCGACCTGGCCTCGGAGCCAGCGGACCAGGCGGAGGCGCAGACGCTGCGGGAGGAGCAGCAGCAGATCGAGGTGTGTGTGTGTGTGTGTGTACATGTTGTGGGGAGGGTTGCGGGTGGGGCGTGCGCATTCGGTGCAGTGAGGCCTGCTGCACGCGCACCGCCAGCTGGCCGCCCCGCCTGCCTGGGCGTTGGGCGCGACATGCGGAAGTACCAGGGTTTAAACCCACAGCTGCTCGGCTTCACACTGGGCGTGTGCGCACCTCAACGCAGAAGTGCCCATTGGGCTAGAAGCCACGCCTTCCCCATTCCCCGCCCCTATCTGCACACACGCCAACCCCATTACTTGGTGCACACACACGCGTGCACTGCCCGCAGATCTGCTTCCCGGGCGCCTACCGCTGCGTGTGCGTGGAGCTGCGCATCTCTCACCTGTCGGTGAACGCCATCCTGGAGGCGGCCACGTTAGGGGAGATGGAGGGGGCGGCGCTGCTGGACGACCAGCACGGCTGCGCGGCGGCATTCAGGTGGGCGGGGCATTGGAGGTTGGGGAAGGGAGGGGAGGAGGCACCATGGGGGAGAGAGGGAGGGGGCGACGCTGCTGGGTGACCAGCACGGCTGCGTGGCGGCATTCAGGTGGCTGAGGTCGAGGGTTGGGAGGGTAGGGAGGGAGGGAGGGCGGCCACGCTGGGGGGGAGAGGGAGGGGGCGGCGCTGCTGGGCGACCAGCACGGCTGTTGCCTTTGGGTGGGTGGAGAGGTTGAGCGGCTTTTGTGGGGAGGGATGATGCATCAAAGTGCACATTGAGTAGCAGGGGTTCTGGTTGCCGCCAGGTGTGACGGCATGTGGGCAGCTGAGGCAGCGGACGCTCATGCCCTCCACCCCGAGTTGCGCACATCCTTGCGCCTCCACTTTGCCTCACCCTTGGCTCCCCTTCACCCCCCACACACCCGGCAGGGTGCTCAAGCACCTGGCCCAGAGCTGGATGGACGACGCCACCAAGCGCAGCAACATGTGAGCACGCTCAGCCCCACGTGGAGTGGGCCACAAGGGGAAGGGCGCAAGGGAGTTACGGCGGTGGCTGACAATGGTTTGTAGCGCGCTGCACAGAGAAAGGTCCCCCAGCACACATAGCGCACCCGTCATTCCCCCTCCCCACCCCACCCTATCTCACACCCCCTGCCCTGCAGCTGCGCCGACGCGCTGCTGCGCAACCTGTATCGCTGGGTGTGTTCCCCCACCTCGCGCCTCTACGACCCAAACCTCAAGCAGGTACCTGTGCACACCCGCCCGCCTGCCGCCTCTGCCACGCATACCTGCTGCCGTACCTAATCATACAAGTGGCTGGCCGGTCGGCCGGGGCTGACGGGGCAGCTGCTTGCTGCTTGTTGCCACTGCCTTCGCCCGCAGCCCTGCTGCCAACCACCACTGCCGTGCTGTGCTGCCTGCCAGCCCCAGTGTCTGACATCGCCCCACGCTGCCCTCCGCCCTGCTGTGTCCCCGCAGATGGTGCAAGGCCTGATGCAGAAGCTGCTGCTGCAGCTGATTGCGGAGCTGCAGAAGCTGGGGGCCACCGTGGTGCACGCCAACCCCACCTCCCTCATACTCTCCACCGGCAAGCGCAACCTGACGGCCGCAGTGGGGTGAGCGGGGGCAAGGGGCGGGGCATGCAAACGGGCAGGCAGGAGGGCACTGCTTGCTTGTTTGTGTTTACAGTCCGTTTCTCCGCAGGGCGCAGCGGGCAGAGCAGAGCGGGACACCCAGTGCTGCAGGTACACCTACCGCCTGCTGTACTGTCGTTGCATGCCATCATATGCAAGTGTGATAGACCCCCCCCCCCCCCCCCCCCCACACACACACACACACACCTTCAGGTACACGGACTACCTGCTGGACACGCTGTCCCGCCGGGAGCTGTTCCAGTGGCTCAACCTCACGCCCCACAAGTTCTGGCACACGCTGCTGCACAAGGACAGGTGCGGGGGAGCGGGGGCCGCAGTCGGGATGCAAAGGGAGTGTGGGGTGGTAGTCGGGCAGGGGTTGAGGGGCACTGCTCGTGGCGTGCGTGGACAGTTACGTTCCCCGGCACATGGCTGGCCAGGTGAACAACTCTGGGCACCATGTTACTTATAACATGCCGGTAGCTTTTGAATGTCCAAGTACCCTGGGCGCCCTGGCAGCAGTGCAGCTATGAGGTGCCATGCTTCCCTATGCACTGCAGGTTCAACTACCTGGGCATCCCAGCACAGGCGCAGCAATCAGCTCATGACCCACCTTGAAACACTAAAGCAAGCTTACCCCTCTGTCGCCGCAGGTTCAACTTCCTGGGCATCCTGGCGGAGGTGCCGTCGGCGCTGCAGGAGGCGCTGGTGCAGACGCCGGGGCGGCTCACAACGGCAGAGGTGGGTGTGTAGGGGGGCACATAGTGGAGGCGGCGGCGGGGGAGTTGACTGGGCACCTGCCTGGCAGGCAGTGCACATCGCAGAGGATGGGGAGCAGAGCGGCACTTGCTGGTTTGCAGTTTGGGGGATGCTGCTTACTTGCCCGCGCACAGGGGAAGGCAGCCAGCAAGGGCTTGGTTGGTGTGCCGGGCAGGGCATGGGATTTGGCAGCTGGGCGGCAGCTGTGCCCAGGAGGCGCCAGGCACGTGTCACCAGCCATCAGCCATCCCTGCTGACCCTTCTCCCCGCATGCCTGCAATCGCCACCCTCACCCAACCCACAGGGCGGCGCGCTGATGACTCAGCATGCCGGCGAGCTGGAGCTGAGCCAGGCGGTGCTGGACCGCCCCGCCTTTGACTTCTGCTTCTGCATGAAGGCAAGCGGGCTGGTGCAGGGAGGCGGGCCTGGCTGTTGTGCCGCTGTTGATTGGCAGGGGTGGCGGAGCGAGCACTGTGTTGCCCCATCCATCTACCTTCTTCCCTGCGCGTGCGTGTGCTTCCCGCGTTTCTGTGCCCGCACACTTCCTGTGCACCCCCCACACCCGCCCTGCCCTCTGTCACCTCTCTGCCCGCACCTGCCCTCACTGGGCCCTTCTCCCCCCAACCCCAACCCCACCCACCCACTGCTGCTGCCGCAGGACTACCTGCCCCCTGTGCTGCACGCCACCTTCCTGGCCGCAGTCACCGAGTTTGTGTGGCTGCCGTGGAAGCAGGCGCAGGAGGCGGCGGGGGCGGAGGGCGCCACGCAGGGCGGCTCTCAGGTGGGGCTGCCCGCTCGGCCGGCGCTTCTCTTGCTTCGTTTGTGTGGCTGGATAATGGGGAAGCCTGCATGCGGCTCATGTTGATTGCGACAGCAGGCCCCCCCAGCAGGAGTCTACTTTGCGCTGCTGGCCCTGCAACCCACGCACCCTTGCCTCTTGGCACCCCGGCTCTGTGGCTCCCTCTGCAGGCGGTGCGCGACGGGCAGCGCAGCGCGGAGGCGCAGGCGGGGTGGCTGCGGGAGGCCCTGCCCCGCCAGTTCACAGAGAAGCTGCTGAAGCAGGTGGGCCGGCTGCGCCTGTGTGGGACTCTGGGTGCCTGTTTTCCTCAGTGCAAAGCTGTTTGCAGTGGGTGGTGCAACGGGAGTGGGGGCAGGTGGGTCGAGCACATGGGGAACCTGCACAGCTGGGCTGCTGGTGCACCCCAAGCACACACGCATGCCCTCTGCCACCCCTCATTCGGTGTCTCTTCTTTGGTCAAGCGCGTGGACGTGCACAGCAGCGACCCCTGCCCCTCCCTGCACACAACTTGCAGACCTGCTCACACTCCACACCCCCTCTTTTCTGCACACCTGCCCACACCACCGCAACCAGCAAGCATGTCCCCCTGCACCCCCTCCCCCCATCGCCAGGTGAAGCACATGGACCTTCACATCGGTGCACACGATGGCCAGCCCGACCACTCGTTCCCCCACCTGGCGGGGTCCCACCTGTCGGGCGACCAGCTGGGCACGCCCGCGCTGGCCTTTGTGCGCGCCGTGTGCCACCTGTACAGCCTGGACGGGCAGGTGCTTGACCAGGTGAGAGGGGCGGCGACGCTGGTGTGGTTTGGCCCGCCCCGTCCTGTCCAGCCACTTGCTTGTGTCTGTGTTGTGGTATTGGCACCTGTGCTGGCGCCGGTATTGGGTAGCTGTGCCACCTGCGCACCCTGCAGGGGACCGCAGTGATCTCAACCTGGGTGAGGCAGTGATGCTGCCTCTAAAGTGCACGCCTGGCATCGCTCCCCCCCCCCCTCCCTTCCCGACAGCTTGTGGTGCGGCGCAGCCTGCCCCCGCTCCGCTGATCCACATCCGGCCCGCCACCACTGCCCTTGCTTGTGACCTGCCCCCCTGCCTGCTTTCCCCTCCCTGGCACGCACGCAGGTCATGGTGCTGCGCCGCCAGCTGCTGCGGCTGATCCACGTCAAGGAGTTCTCACCCGAGGCAGAGTACAAGGTGGGGTGACGTGGCGCAATGACTCAGATGCAGCGTTGAGCGTTGCATGAACACACATGACAATGGGTGTGGGAGGGGCAGAGTGGATGGCCAGGGACACAGGGTTGGTCAACCGTGTGCCAGAGGGAAGCGGCCGCCTGGGAGGGGATGCAGGCCTGCTGCATGCGCCTCCCCCGCCCCATCTGCCCCTTTTTGCCTCCCCCTCCCCCTCGCCCGCCACTTCCCTCGACACCCGCCGCTCATCCCATACACTCCGCCTCCTTGCCCCCTCTCACCCACCCTCCCTGCGTCACCCTCACACCCCGCCATCTCCCCCACCACCCACCCCCCGCAGGACCCGTGCCTCACGCTGGTGCTGCGGGACGTCATCTGCCCCACCTGCCAGGACTGCCAAGACCTCGACCTGTGCAGAGACCCAACGGTGAGCTGGCACGCTGACCTGGCATGCACGTGCTGTGCTGAGCTGGCACCCATGCTGAGCGGCCAATGCGCCGGCCTGGGGTGGCATGCGCTGCCCTGCCTGCGGGAAAGGGTGCCCCCCACACACGGCACTGCTCCTCGTGAGGCGCTTATGGTACCTCCTCTCCTTGGTATCATCCTTTTGTGCATTGCCTCCCCCTCTGGTCACACACATGTGCACTGCCTCCCACCCCCGCCCCCTCCCTCCTCATGGCCCGCAGATCCAGGCCCACGACTGGCACTGCTCCTCATGCGGCGCCGAGCGGGACGTGGCGGCCATCGAGGCGCAGCTTTGCGGCATGCTGGCCCAGGTGCGCTGCCTGCCCTGTGACGATGTGTGTGCATGGGTGTTTGTATGTGGTGTGCCACGTGCTGTGTGCTGTGCGCCCCGGAAAGGGTGGAACGGTGCGGCAGTGTGCACGTGTGCGAGCGTGTGTTGGTCGGTAAGTGACGTGGCGGCCGTCAAGGCGCAGCCGTGCGGCGTGGTGCTGGCGCAGGTTGTTGGGGCCGCAGCACTGCCGGGGCAGGGGGGAGGGCTGCCCGGATGTGGTGTCTTGTGCTGGCAGCGGCACGCCAGGGTGCGGAACCTGACACGCATCACCCCACTCTGCGCACCCCTGCCCCCGCCTGGCCCTCGCCCCTCTTCTCCACGGGCACCCTGTCTGATGCACTACTACTACTACTAACTCACCCCTCTTGCTGCACTCTCCTGTTGCTGCAGGCCTGCGACGGCTTCCAGCTGCAGGACCTGCGGTGCGGCAAGTGCGCCAACGTGGCCACCAACCACCTGCAGCAGCACTGCGATGTGTGCGGTGGGCACCTCAAGGCGACGCAGATGCCGGTGAGGGTGTGGGCAGGGGGTGGCAGCGAGGGTGGCAGCGAGGGGTGCAGCAAAGCGTGGGGCAGCGAGGGGTGGGGCAGCGAGGGGTGGGGCAGCAAGGCGGGGCAGAAGGGTGGTGGGGCAGCGCTAAACTGCTCTGTGCAGGCGCTGCCCGCCCTCGCTTCCCCCCTGCTCTTTGCGGTGCATGGAGTCACAATGTGCCCCCCGAGTCTTGCCCACCCAACGCCTACCCACCCATCACCTCGCACCACCCGCCTTCCCCATTTTGCAGTCCACCGCGCGGCAGCAGCTGGGCGTCCTGCGCAACATTGCCGACTACCAGGCCATGCCCCTGCTGGCTGAGCTGGCGGGGTGGCAGCTGGCGGCACACACCGGCGGCAATGCGGCCGCGCCGCACTGCGCGTTCTCGTAGGCGCAGCTGCTGCGCTGCTCGCCCTGGGGCTCCCTCTGTGTCCCCCGGCATGGATTGGCGTTGACCGTTGCTGGAGGAGCCCCAAAGGGGGCGTTACTGTGTAACATGCACCACTACCAGAGGAACGCCGCTGGCAAGCTCAATGGGGCAGTGGCCAGGGCGCACTGCGAACCTGGGAGCAGGCAAGCATGCAGGGTGCCCAGGAGTGTGGGAGCACTGCCACTGCCGGCCGCGCCCGAGGTTGGCTCTAGTTCCTGCCCGCCACGCCACCCACCCAACCCCCTGTCTGCCGCCCTGCACGGTTCGTGCCTCCCTCGCGGCGCACATTTGATGAGTAAGGCTGGCATGAGCTGCACTAGCATCAGATCCAGCTCCGGATGCCGCTTGAACAGCGAGTGAAACGTCGTCCGGGGGTCTCCTCCGGATGCCCAGCCGGAGCCGCCAAAGTGAGTCCACGAACGCGCCTCGTTTCCATCCCTGCACATCATCGTTGCACGGGGGCCTGCGCCACCCGCGTCACGCGGCAGCGCCGCCTGCCGGATGCACTCGAAGCCGGGCAACCTTCCCGAGCTGCCCGAGAGGGTGCCTGACGCGCCCAGCCTCTCGCACGCAGCGCCCGGCTCAGGCTCGCCCATCATGCGGTTTGGGCGGGGGCGCACGGCAGAGTGCGGCCCACTGCGGTCGCCCCTGCACGCCCCCACCTCAGCGGCGGCGGGGTGGCGCGCAGCGGCAGCGGCGGCCCTGTGCACCTGCCTGGCATCGGCACTGGCCTGGGCACCCCTGCCCCGACTGGCCGTTTTGTGCCTTCTGGTGCCCCTTGCGGCCCTGGGCTGGCACTTGGCCAGCTTCCAATCACGCAATGTGCTGTGGGCGATGCGCAACAGGCGGGAGTTGGCGAGCACCATGCGGCTCTGCACCACCGCCGCCGCCGCGGCCTGGCTGCCCTTGTCCCTGCCACCCCTGGAGTGGCTCCCTCTGCCTGACCACCTGCACGCCGTCGCCCCGTACCTTTCCGCCGAGGTACGTTGGTGGCGGGGCTGGATGCCGGCGACAGCGGAGCGGCAGGGGGGCGGCAGCGGAGCAGGGATGCTTGCTGGGTGCCTGCGGGCTGCAGATCAGCAGCCCCGCTGTGCCAGTGCGGCTCCGGCTGTGGAGTGGCAGACGCCTGGTTGCCGGGGTTGGGGTGCCACATTGGTACTGTGCCTGCCGAATGCACCCACGCTTTGCTGCCAGGCCTGCAAGTCAGTGACTGTGTGCCGCTCACTCCTCGCCGACGCCCCACCCCACCGCCCACGCCCCCCACATCCCTCGCTGTCGTGCCCGCAGGCGCTCTTCCTGCTGGCGCTGGCGGTGCTGCTGCCGTTGCCGCTCAAGCACCACCTGTGGGTGCAGGCCCTGGCGCTGCGCTCCATGCTGCCACGTGTGCACGCCTGGGCACGTGTGCCGGCGGCACTGCCAGCCCACGCCGGCGGGTGCATCCAGTTTGCCAGCAGTGCCAGTCTGGCGGTGGCGGCAGTGGCGCCGGGGTGCATTGATCTGGCCCGGCCGCAGCCCGGCAGCTGCTGGGTGGTACATGTGTGGGTGACAGTCATGCTGGGCTATGCGCTGCCTGCCGTGGTGCTGGCAGCGCTGCAGCAGCACCGGCAGCGTGTGGCGCCCCCGCCGCCAGCAACAAAGCCAGCATTGGAGCACGCCGAAGGCTCTCCCGCTGCCCCGAGCACGCCCTGCTCTTCGCCGGTTGTCGCACCCCTGAGCGCTCTGTTCTGGGATGCCCGCGCGCATACCCCTGCCCACCTGCCCACACTACTGCTGGCAGGCAGCCTGCTGCACTGGCTGCTCCTGCTGCTGCCTTGCGGCGCGCTGCTGTGGTCAGCACTGGACCTTGCAACTGTTGTGTACTGAATTCGGGCAGCAATCCTTTGCACCTCGGCCCTTCCAACAATGCTATCCCATCTTTGGCAGTCTCCCTCACCTGCTGCCCTTTCATAAATTCCACGTCCACCACGAACTGCTTCCACTACCCACTACCCGTCATCCTTGTTATCCTGGCCCAATATTCCCTAAACCGCATTCTGGCTTTAATAAGCTTGCCTTGTGCGCATCCAAACCACCTGTTCACTGGGTTGAACTAGCACTGCCCATCCTTCTTGGCGCCCCCGCTCTTCCTGCATCGCAATAATTGAGCCATAGCCATGCGGCACTCTTGCGAGTCACGCTCCCTATCACCTTTGACATATTTCGCTCGCCATGCACTTTTTCTGTGGACCTTGAAGGACTGCCGCAAAACTTGTGCGGCCGCAAAACTTGTGCGGCAACGCATGCATTTGTTAAAAAAGCGATAGCTTGGGAGAGGTGGGGTGCGAGCAGTGCCGGGCTGTGCAGCACAACAGGGGCGGAGGAGGCAGGCAGGCACAGGCATGGGCTGGCAGGGGCTGGGCGGCGGGGAAGCCTTCCAAGTCAGGATTGCAAGCCGGGTGACCGGACGTTTGACTGGGCTGACAGGAAGCCTGGGGCTCTCGTGGGGCGTGGAGCTGACCCCCTGTGTGGTGCTGGCCGCGCGGCAGCCTGTGCCTGCAGCAGCCACAGCACTGCAGAGGGCTGGTTGGCTGAGCGTTACCTACAGGTGGCTCCCTCCCCGGGAAAACAGTGCCCAGCTGCGGGCAGGTTGAAGCAGCGAGTGCTGGGCGTGCTGCAGATCCTAGTAGGCAGCCATGTAATGCCCCGCCGGGCTGGCACGGTGGCAGCTGGCCGCACCTGGCCGCACCTGCCGCGATGGCGCCATGGGCCTTCCCTACCTTGGCATTGCCAGGCACCAAAGCCAATGCCTGTGTCAATACAATTTAGACGTTGGATGCGGGTCATAGGAAGAGGCAGTGAGTACGCCCCGTGCAAGCTGCGGCGCCAGCCTGTGAGCGGGGCGCCACCCACCCCAACAAACCGCCGTTTAGCCGCTGGGCAGGCAGTGTGCCCAGTGCCCCTCTGACGAGGGGATATCATGTGCTTCTATTGCGACGTGGCCACGAGGCGGACGGGGTGTTCCAGGCCAGTGGCCCCACACAAGTGAGGCGGCCATCGGCATCCGGAGGCCATTGGCGGCCATCCAGGGCTGACGTGGCTGCCATCTGTCATTCGAATCCAACCGGAGCCGCTGATGTTTGGGTTCACGACCGTGTCGAGCGCTGATATAGTGTATATGCCGTTCTCTCCCCGCTGTTCTGCAAGCCGCAGTTCAAGCCAAAACGAAAAAAATCACGGCAGCCGCCGCAGGTCTCCCTTTTCGCAGCACCGAGAAACATACACAGCTCGTCTGCTCACCTGGGGCGGATGGGCCGCCAGGGTGATCTCAGCCTGCGGCGGCAGCCGACCACCCCCTCCGCCGCACAGGGCTGGCAGGCAGCGGCAGCGGCGGCCCTGTGCGCGACTCTAGCACTCGCCCTGGCTCTGCCACCTTCAGCACACCGGGCCTTGTGTCCCCTCCTGGTTATCATTGCCGCCCTGGGCTGGCGGCTGGCCTGCACCCAGTCGAGTGCCCTTCAGTGGGCCGTGCACCACTGGAAACCAGTGTCGTGCGCCCTGCGGCTCTGCGCCGCAGCTGCCGCCGCGGCCTGGCTGCCCATGTGCCTGCCGCCCTTTGACTGGCTCCCACTACCTGGAAGCCTGCAAGCCGCTTCCTCATACCTGACAACTGAGGTAAGCCCCCGCAGCAGCGGGGCTGGGGTGCAGCAGCAGGGCAGGGGCTCCGGTGGCATGCAGGCAGGATGCCACGTGCACGCCGCACCATCCGGCCGCTGGAGCAGCACTGGGAACATGCAGTCCGCAGATAAGAGCGCCGCCACACGCTTGCAGTTTGTTCCTGGTATCCCCAATGTACTGTGACGCATGCACCCAGTGCCCGCTTGCCTTCCCCGCCCCGCCTTCATGCCCGCAGGCGCTCGTCCTGCTGGCGCTGGCGGTGCTGCTGCCGCTGCCGCTCAAGCACCACCTCTGGGTGCAGGCCCTGGCGCTGCGCTCCATGCTGCCACGTGTGCACGCCTCAGCGCTGCTCCAAGCAGCACAGACAGCACACGCCGACCGGTGTGCCCAGTTTGCCAGCGGCGCCCGGCTGGCACTGCAGGCCGTGGCGCCCTGGCCTGGTGCGCAGCACCCGCTGGCAAGCACGCAGCATTGCTGCCTGATGGTGCACGCGTGGATGGCAGTCATGCTGGGCTTTCTCCTGCCGGCGCTGGTGCTGGTGGCGCTGCAGCGGCACCGCCATCACACGCAGCGCCTGCCGCCAGCAACAAAGCCAGCATCGGAGCATGCCGAAGGCTCTCCCGCTGCACAGCACAAGCTCTGGTGGTCCTCACTCGTACGCCTTATGGGGAACTCTGGCTGCGAAGTTGGATCCTGCTCCCTCCCACACCTGCCTGCGCTGCTGCTGCCCGGCGGTCTGCTGCACTGGCTCTTCCTGCTGCTGCCATGCGGCGCGCTGCTGTGGTCAGCCCTGGAGCTGCTGACCGTCATGCACTAAAGTGGAAGTGTCGCCATGTGCGCCTCTAACGCGTGCCCACCTGGCTCTCCCTCACCCACTGCCCGTCTAGCCGCCGCACTCTGCACTTTTTGAGACAGATTATTGAGTACCCTGTCCCATCCGGATACACCCCGTTGCCTATTAATTATGTGTTCCTGCACGCTGCTGCCACTCCTTCTAAGCTACCAGGAGTCCTGCCCCCTACATCCTCGTTGCATCCCAGCCTTGCCAGTGAAGCAATCTGCTTGTCATGGTGCCTCTGTCACTAGTATTGTTTCCTGTTTTCTTCGTTTCAAGTATCTGCTTTTTACATACCTGTGCAAAACTTAACACCGTCAGACAACGGCATACATATATGCACCCCCTGCACGCACCCAGGGTGCCAGCGCTAATGCTTTGATAGGGTGGGCAATTACGCCGGATGAGAGGACAGCGGCGGCAACATGCCTGAGTGTGCACAGTGTTTGCCAGGTTTGGGGGCATTGTTGGTTGATCGGAGACCAGGGGCCAGCTGGGGAAGAGCTCGAGATGCCAGGTGCCTAGAGAGGTTTCCGTGGTCCCAGCGCTGGGATACCTTCAGCCTGCCAGGTGGTGCCTGGGTGGTGCCGCTGCGGTGCCTCAACGTGCGGCTGGCTGGTGCTGCCGGTGCCTCAGCTGGGTGCCCGCCAGAAGGGCTCACCGCCCCTTGCGCCCTCCACTGCTTCCTTACCTGGTTCGCGCACTGAGGTTGCACGGGCTCGCCCCAGGCATTGTTGGTAACGAATGACAGCATGGGCCACTTCACAATAGCAGCCTGGTGCTCACTCCGCCCGTGGACCCACCCTTGTGGCACATGGCCCGTTATGACCCCGTCACCGAGCGGCCGAAGCCCAGCCTGGCAGTGCAGCACTCCACTCATGGCTGGCCCCAATGTAGACGTTAGCATGTGCATTGCGGCTCTTGGCTGGCGGCAGTGCATGCCCCCTCACACCACCCAGCTTCAGGACATGACTTTTTGCCTCAGGGGAGCTCGCAGCACCCTCCGGACCCTCCGGACCGAACCTTTCTCCGAGGGGCACACACCGCCCATCCGCATCTGTCCAGTCAATCCTTCGCTGGAGCGCATTGCCGCCCTCCTGGAGGGCTGCAAGGTGCGCAAGTCGCGCCCCGAGCATGTTCGCTGACAGGCAGTCGGCTAACTTCGCCAACACGAAGCTCTCGGTCTGCGTCACGGCTGCATTCCGTGCGATCTGGCAATAGCCGCCTGCGCTTGCAGCTAAATGCTGCGATGCAGCCTCCCGCGGCTCCTGCGGCCAGCCACCGCCGCCGCCCGTGCCGGCGCTGGCAGTGTGGGCACACGGCAGGCAGTGGCAGCAGCGGCCTCAGCATTGTGTATCTGCCTGGCATCCGTGATGGCCTACGCACCGCTGCCGGCCCCTTACCTAGGCACATTACTGGCGCTCGTTGTACTTCTGAGCTGGCCGTGGGCCCCCCATCCGACCGGCGACGCAGATCCGGCCTTGCGCCGCCGCCATCGAGTGGCACATGCATATGTACTGCGGCTCTGCATCACAGCTGCCGCTGGCGCCTGGCTGCCGCTACAGCTGCCACCCGGTGTCTGGATGCCTGTGCCGCACTGCATCGGGTGCGCCGCCCAACACCTACCAGTTGAGGTGAGCGTAGGAAGCGGCAGGCCCTGGGTGGGCTGGGGAGGCGCCGCAGCCCAGCCTGAGCGCATTTGAGACCTGGTACATACATGCCATGTGACGCACAGCTCAGGCATCCCAGGTGCGCAGGTGGACAGGCGCCTATGCAGCGGGCTGAGCTCTGTGGTCCCACCCCAGCCCTGTGCCTGAAATGCCCTAATAGGCATGACCTGCACTCTTCCGTACACATGCTGACAAGCGCCGCCTGCCGTGCCTGCCTGCCTCCCCACACGCCCCTGCTGCAGTCACTTCTCATGGCGGCTTTGGCGCTGCTGCTGCCGCTGCCGCTGAAGCACCACCTGTGGTTGGGGGCGCTGACACTGCGGGCGACGCTGCCACGTGTGAGCATGCGGGCACAACAGCAGGCTGCGATGCCAGCTCGGGCCGCCGAATGCGTGCGGTTTGCCAGGGGTGCACGGCTGCTACTGCTGGCGGTGGCGCCGGGGTGCGGCGCAGGGCAGCTGCCGGTGCCTGGGCCACGGCACAGCTGCTGGATGCTGCACATGTGGGTGGCAGCCATGCTGGGCATTGTGCTGCCAGCTCTGCTGCTGGCTGCCTGGGAGCAGCATCGCCGGCAGGCACCGCACACTCGGCCGCCAGCAGCCTTGCAGGCGGCAGCACCCCCGACGCTGCGGATGCGCCCGCCGGCGCAGCCTGCCACCCCGCGACCCACAGCAGCGCCCAGCGAGGGCCGGCGCCCTCCCAGGCGGGTGCGATTCTCTCCTGTCGTCATCGAGCTGGGGGCACAGTGCCCACCCCTTGTTGACTCTCATGCTCCTCCCCGGAACTTGCCAGCGCTTCTGCTAGCAAGCCGCCTCCTCTACTGGCTTCGCCTGCTGCCGGCCTGCGGTGCCCTGCTGTGGGCTGCCTTGGAACTTGTGCCTGTTGGTTGAGCAGTAGACGCCATTGCCACCACTGTTTGATTGGGGAATCCTGGCCCTTCCTGCTGTCATGTACACGCACTCCCTCACATGTGCTGCGTGGCTGCATCCATCTGATCTGATGATGGTAATAATAATAATAATAACAACCCTGTGTTGAGCCACCTGCCTTGCCCAGGCATTCCATGCATGTGTGCATGCTCATGCAACGCAACTTAATTTGTGGCACCAGAGCTAAACGGCATGCGCCACCTAACCATCCCAGGGGCGGCTTGCGGGTGGGCTCCATCAGGAGTGTGACCCTAATGCCTGGTGACCATGGCAGTGCCAGCGGGCTCAGCGGGGCTGGCATATGGAGCATGTAAGGAGCGCAGCAGATGGTGGCACGAGCTGCATGGCTGAGTTCGTTGGGGTTCAAGCGCACAAGTGTCGCATAGGGGGTTGCAAGGGTTGCTGCCTGCCGCTCCGCTACACTGGATGGTGCCGCACCCCCCACAGCGCACTGTGCGTGACCAGAATGCGGCAGCAGCCGAGAGTCGAGCTTGGCAGACAGAGCCAGCCGTCCCGGCCTTTCCACCGGGGCATGTTGACATCACGCGATCCATGCTCGCCCCTGATCGTGCGCTGCGCCAGCAGGGCAAGCTGTGGTGCAGGAGGACACGGCGTGAGGCAGGCATGAACGCAGCATGAGCTCAGCATGAATCGCTTGTGAAAAGCCCACCCGCAAGTACCGTAAGCCTGGCTTTCCGCGCGTGTTTAGCCACCAGGCAAACCCACTGGCGGGGCCTACCACCCGTCCCTTGCGAGCTGGGCTCTCCTCGAGCAGGTCAGACTGGGCTGAGACAGCGCAGGCCTCCTTCCTCGCACTAGTGGATCTGACCCAAAAACCCGACATTGTTCCCGACGTTTCCTGCAGGCGCAGAATCCATTTCCCCACCTT
>JAPTJF010000231.1:0-95652 GCA_029339195.1 Micractinium sp. NFX-FRZ
CGGCGGTTCGCCCGGGTGTGGTTGGAGCTCTCTGGCGCCTCAACAAGCTGCCTAGAGGCGTTGCTTCAAAACTGAGCAAAAAAAACTCAGTCATGCAGAGAACATCGCAAGGCAAATAGGCTGTGCATCACAGCTGTGGGGCGGCCCATGACTTTGACCTTAAGTGACTGTTGAATGCCAGCGTCACAAAAGCAGAGAAAAGATACACAAGTGCTGCATGCAATTGACAGGGCAGCGCCATAACAGCGGACATGTGCCTCACGCTGACGGACCGCTCGTGGTTGGGGCAAGTGCAGGGGTTGTAGAGCCACAGCATGCTGGCGCCGCTGCCACTTTGGATACCAGTCAAGCGCCTGCAGCCAGCCGCCCCTTCACGAGGTTCTTATAGTTGCCTGACCCGCGTGGCACGACGTGGCACTGCATTCAAGGGAGGAGCAAGCAGCTGTGCAGCTGTTGGCAATGCTGACAGTTGGGCAGTGCTGCAAAGCAGTTGTTGGCGGCCACAACGGGCAGCCAAAACCACTGTCCCTCACACCTTTGGGCAGGTGGTACCGTCAGGGCACGGCGCAGTGCCGGGGTAGCTCCCGCCAGCTGGGCACTGTGCTGGGAAGCGCAGCGGGTGCCTGACATAGCCGCGGCTGCAGAAAGGTGGAGGACACGCCGCGCCTCATGAGAAGGGGGCACGTCACATGCACTTTGGTGGCAGCAGTTTCAGCACACAACAGCGCACCAGGAACGCAGTGGAGGGCAGTGCCGCTGATGGGAATCAAGCTGCAAGTCACACTGTGCTGTGCCAGCACCGGGGCACCCCGTGTCCCCTGGATGGGTGATCGGCCTTGGCTGGCCAAGCGCTTGCACGGCTGCAAGGCTCCTTCTACACCCATCTCGCCCCTCTGTCACTGAGCAGCTGCCGCAAGAAAAATAAGTCCTCTACCCGTCAAACGGCCGCAGCTCAAGCATGTCTCGGTAGAACCAGACGCAGTCACTCAGGTAGCGGGCGCAGAATCGCCCCAGGCTGGCAGAGACCTGCAGCAGGAGGCCAGTCAGCAGCACCCTGGGGTCCTTGGTGCAGCAGGCATCCCAGTTGCTGGATAGGCACACAGAAGCTTGCTTGCACGCACTCATCCAAAGTTGTCAGCGCGACCAACATAGCAGATTCAACGCGTGATCGACGCTGCGGTGTGCGACTCCCCCACCTCCTTTCTCATGCCGCTGCTCAGAGCGGACACCTCGCGCAGCTGAGGGAGCAGCTTGCTGCAGAGGGTGGGGGAAGTAAATGCAATCAGTAGTGTGCAAACGCTGCCGACGTCTCACTCAAGCCAAGGACAGACACACAGTAGGGCAGGCAGCCCGCATAGCAAGGAGGCAGGGGTGGCTCACTCTGATGGGCAGCGCATGCTGCGGCAGGCGGCCAGGCGCTCCAGCAAATCGTGCTTGAACTGCAGGAAGCCCTTGGCATCTGTAGGCAGGCCGGGGAGTGGTCAGGTGGGACATGCCGCAAGGAAAGGCGTGTGAGAGAAACTGCAAAGGCAACCATGCAGACTCTAGCAGCAGGGCTTTGCAGCTTGCTAGGATGCGGCCCATTGTTAGGAGGCCTGCCAGTGGCACAGACTGCACTATCGCGGCCTTGCCTGAGGTGGCACAGACGTCTTGCTTTGACCAGCCAAACAGGTGCTTCCGCTCGGACAGGAAGCGGGAGAAAGCGTCGACCTGCAGCAAGCAAACGAGGAGGGCAGGGAGGGGAGGGCCAGAAGGGTTGCATCAGAGGCTATGCCACATACCTTGGAAGAGTGCAGAGAGTGACAGCAGCTGGCGGGCAGTGGTGGCACTGTGGCCACAGCGTCACATGCAGTCTCGCAATGCCGGCTGGCTTGCCTGGCTCTCTTGCATCCTGCATAGGTATGGCGGTATGGGCACGGCGCCCCGCTCGACCACCAGGCGGCGCAGGACGCGCGGCGGCATGCTCTTGCCGCTGCCCAGCTCACGAATGCATGCATGCTCCAGGCGCCAGGTGGGATCCTGCAGGGGGCATGGCAGGCAGGCGGTGGATTGCAGTTGCCCGTGTCGAACAGAAGAGAGAAGAGCAGACGGCGGGAGGCCCTGCTTCGACCTTCCCAGCTCCAACAACAGCACGCAGTGTGCACTTGCTGGAAGCAGCAAGGGAAGTGAAAACTCAAGTCCCCTCTCACCCAAAAGTCGCCTCTCACCCAAAAGTCGGCGTCAACAGGGCTGCGGCTGCGGCTGCGGCTGCGGCTCTTCTTTTGCCGCCTGCTGCGCTCACCATGACTGTTGCACCGCACATGATTGCTGCTCCTGCTCCTGCCCCTGCCCCTGCCCCTGCCCTGCCTCTCTTCATGCCCACTGCAGCTGCGGCTGCGGCTGCGGTTGCGGCTGCGGCTGCAGCTTCGGCTGTGAGCCACGCTGGGCCTCCCAGCTGCGATGCCCGCACCATCCTGACTCCTGCTCCGCCCTCTGCGCCCAGCGCTTTCTGTCGCAGACGGCACAGCAATTGGTGCTGAGGAGCCCTGAGCCTGCTCCCTCACAGAGGCATGCTGCTGCTGCTGCTGTAGCGGCACCTCAGCAGGGCTCCCATGCGCTGCATCAGTGCCCCCGCTAATAGCCGGCGCCACTGTGACACCAGACGGTGCCTCGCCTGCCGCCTGCCCGCTCTGGTGCTGCGCTTCGCCGGGCTCCAGCTTGCTGTCAGTGCCGGCGGGCGCTTCTGGTACTGCTGGCGCCGCCGGGACGGCAAGCTGTGCTGCCACCTCGTCGCGGCGTCGCCTCTGCACAGCAGGCGGCTCATGCATGCGCTGGTGGCACAGGCGATTCAGAGCGCCCACACCCGTGGTGGCGTGCACGATGCCATCTTTCTCTGAGCGTGGCGGTGCGTGGCACTGCAAAGCGGGCATACAGGAGCAAGCGCAGCGCAGCTATATGTCAACATCATTGGGACAAGGCGCGGGCGGCAGTCATTGCATTTGGATCAAGCCCCACAGGCTGCAGCCAGCTGGCTGCGCACCAATGTGGCTTAAACAAGGCTGGCCACAGAATGCACGCAATCTGGCGCCTGCCCGGAAATGAGACCATGGGTTTGTCCTGCACGCAGGCGGGATTGGACAGTATGGAGACACTCTACGCCTCTAACCTCTTTGCACGCGTGGCCGCCAGAGCTGCACAGGGACTTGCCCCAACTACGGTGGCACTGGGGCGGAAAGACAGGGGAGGCAGGGAACCCTGGCAGTCTGCAGCGGAGAGGCAAACAGGCAGAACATCCAGCCAGTGGCGGCTTGTGTCAGCAGGTGTGTGCCAGCCTGGCTGGTGTGTGTCTGTGTGCATCAGCTGGAGATGCTCGAAACTTGCATGCTGCTTATGCATACCGCGAGCGATATGCATGCGCCCCCCCGTGTGCCTGCCGAGGCACCCTGCACCAGCTGATTTGTGCAGGCTGGGCAGGCCGCAGGCAGGGCAGGGCGTGGCTGGCAGCTTACGAGTCAAAGGGCCTCAGCTCGCAGAATCCGGCCGCCGCCCACACAGCGTGGCTCAGGTAGGCGCGGCAGAAGGCCTCACTGCTGGCACGCGCCTGAGGCAGCGGGAGGGAAGCGCAGGCGAGGCAATCCGGCAGGATGTTGCCTGCTGGCAGCTAACTGATGTGCAAAGCGCAGGGCAGCACAGCATGCCCGTGGTGACAAGGGGAGGTGAGCACGACAAAGTGCACACAAACAAGACTCCGTCAGGCCCCTGCCTCTGGAAGCACGGCGGGGTATTGCACCGTGCTGCCCTTTGTTGTTCTCACCATGAGCTGCACCTCGGGAGCCAGCAGCGGCTTCTCTTTCTCCAGGAAGGCCAGCAGCCCCTGGTGCAGCTCACTGCAGCGGTGGGAGGTGGAGGGATGCACTGTGCTGTGCTGTGCTGTGCTGTGCTGTGCTGTGCTTTGAGCCAGTGCAGCCATGCAGCTGTTCAGGTGTCTATCACGTCTCATCAGAAGCATGGGCAGAGCAAGGGAAAAGGGTTCAGCAGACCTGGAAGGTGCGCGGTTGATGGGCCGTGAAATGAGGGCCTCCAACAAGTGGCGCTCCAGGAGCAGCAGGCCGCTGGCACCTGCACAAGCTGACGACCCAACTCAGCAGCAGCAATGCTGGCGCGCGCGTGCCAGCTATGTAGGCACAGGCATGAGCTGACCAAGCACAGAAGCGAAGCATGGCAGAGATGCAGCACAACAGGCTGGCTTGCCAGCGTGCTGCACCGACAGCTGCAGACCGTGTGGCGTGTGCACAATTTGAGATCTTGAACCAGGGGGCACTGACCACTGCGCCCACACCAAACTGAATGCAACAGCCAGACACTGGGCCAGGCATCGCAACCCACACCGGGGTGACCACTTAGGATGCACGCTGCACGAGCGCTGGCACTGACCTGGCGCCAGCCTGATCGTGTCCCCCATTTCCACCTCAAAATAATGCTCGCGGTTCTCGAGGAAGCGCCGGAACGTCGCCTCACGGCTCTCCCCGGCGCCGTCCGCCATGTAGGCGGGCAGCTCCACGTCATCGCCCAGCAGGCGCAGCAGCTGGAAGTAGGGCTGCGGCCCGTGCTGCTGCAGCAGCTGCACGCAGCGCTGCGCAAGCGCCCAGGTGGGGTCCTGACCAAGGGTGGGGAGCAGGTGGGGGAGAGGGGGGTGACACAACGGTCGTAGAATTAAGCTGATGCATCGGGTAGGAGGGGTGTGCCGGGCTGACAGCCTGATTCTCAGCCTTGCGTGCCAACCAATCTAGTGGCGCTGTGCAGTGCAGGGCAGGAGAGCCTCTGCAGAGGCGCCAATTCCACCCGGACAGGCCTGCACTAATTGGTGGCACGACTCACCCAGTCATGCGGGTGAGTGCTGTGACCCAGCTGCTTGGGTTGAGACAACAGCCCCGTGTCAGCCGCTGGAGCTGGCGGGGGGCAAGCCACACTGAGGCGCAGCTTGGGCCGGCGCTCATCCTTTTGCTTGACCCCATGCTCGTCCGGCTGCCACTGTTGCTCAGAGGCGCCGTGCTGCCAGCTCGAGTGCGGGTGCGCTTCGTTTGGGGTGCTCTGCAGCCGGGCAAAGGCACACAGGGCGAAACAGTTGCGTGCATGCATACATGCATATGCATTAGCAGGAGGAGGAGAACCCTGCTTGCTTCCACAAGCGCCGGTAAGCCGTGCCAGAAGCACTGCATCAGGGTGGACCGAGCACGGTATGTCAAGCGGGAGACGCTGGGAAGTTGCCAACGTGGGACAGCACTGGCAGTAAAAGCAGCAGCGGCTTCTCACAGGATCTGCACCGCTCCAAACAGAGGAGGCAAGCGTAGCTGGTGGTGGCGGGTAGGGCGGGGGTGGGGGAGCGGCGGGTCGCCCAAATGGCGGGGGTGCAGGCAGGCGCCCTGCTGCGAGCAGGTAGGGCGGCGCGTAAGGCCAGTACGGGTGTGCTGCTGCAGGGTTGTACATCCACGGTGGGGCGTAGGCAGCCAAAGAGTGGGGCGGGGGAGGGTAGGGCGGGTGGCTGGCCACCCCCCAACCAGTGCCAGATGGATGACCGGCAACATGGGACATGGTGCCTGCAGCAGTAGGTGCGCGCCATGCGTGCTTAGTGAGCGTCCAGCTCAGTCGATGGTGCGCTTGCAGCTGCAAATAATTGGGCAGGCACACTATGCGCTCTGCCCCAGGGCAGGAGCGGGCGGGAGCTGACCTGGCGTCCAAGGCCGAGAGGTATCGATCGATGCAGGGCCACCGGCAGCGGGCGCCCCTGGGCGCTGCCCCAGCCCTGCTGGCTGAGCCACCTTGCCCGGCCCAGCACTGGAGCCAGCCAGCCCCTCTGCTCTGTCGATGTCCCCAGAGCGGCCAGCCGGCAGCCCGGCGACAGGTGAAGCGGCGACCGCGCTGGCACCGGCCTTGGGGCCCCTGGCAGCGGCTGCCTTGGCTTCAGCGGGGGAGCGCATCTTGATTGAGATCTTGGCAGCTGCAGGTATGGCTGCAGGTGGTGGTGCTGTTGCTGGCGCGGCCACCGGTGGTGCTTCTGGCGCCAAAGTCGGGCCGGCTGCTGCGGGTGCCTGGTCAGCGAGCGAGCACACAGCCTCCTCTGCTGCAGATGCTGGCAGCCCTGGTTCAGGCGGCAGCAGCGGGGGTGCAGGCAACTGCGCTTCAGGCTGCTGCGCCGCCAAGGAGGGTGTGCCAGCGGTCACGGCTGCAACTGGACGCCGGTCAATGTAGACTGGCGCTGATGGCGTCTTCACCGCAGCTGCTGCTGCTGCTGCCACAGCATCCGACTGCTCTGCTTCATCGCTGTCGCTGTCCTGCAGCAGGTACAGTGCAGCAGGCCGGGCCTTGGTCGCTGACTGCCATTGAGCATGTGGCTGCGGCGCAAGCCCCTTTTGCGGCAGCGCTGCCTCTGCTCGCGTGCTGCCTGCGCCAGAGGCAGGGGTGGCGTTGGGTGCAGGCGGCTGTGCTGTCACAGGTGCGTGTGGGCTGCACACCTCCCCTCCAGCCCAGCCTGCCGCCTCGCCGGATGCCGAGGGCAGCTGAGCGCTGGACATTTCTGAGAGGGCGGGGCCCAGCGACAGGCCTGAGTGCGCGATGCCTTGGGAGGAAGCTGCCTGCTGGTGCTGATGCTGATGCTGGTGCAGTGCTGTCACCTCCTGCTGCTGCTCCTGTCCCAGCGGGGCTCTCGCCTGCTGCTGCTGCTGCTGCCCCAGCGGTGCTGCACGCTCAGCTGGCGGCTGCCATGGCTGTGCTGGGCTGGGCGCATGTGTGGCCTGCTGGGGATAGACCAGCGGAGGCAGCCCAGGCTGCTGCTGCACCTGACATGGCTGCGCGTTGGTGGGATGCCGCTGGGCAGCCTGCTGGGCGAAGGGTTGCGCCAGCTGTGCCTGCTGCAGGCATTGAGGCTGCAGCATCAGGAGTGCCTGCTCTACATGCTGTGCCTGCTGTGCCTGCTGTGCCTGCTGTGCCTCCACATGCACGCTACCCAGGATGTGCAGGAGCTCTGAGTCATCACGCAGGCTGTCGACCAGCGATGCCAGTGTCCTGCCGGGAGGTCGGGTTGGGTGCGAGAGCATGGGTAGAAGACAGTACTGGTGCGTCAGGCACAGCGGCCATGTCATGCACAGCGTACACACCAGACACCCACCACACGCAGCTACATGCTAAGGCACAGAACAACACAAGTGTGTAAGCAGGCAGGCCTCGGGAGCTCATCAGTACAGAGCTCCGCACCTGGGCAGCCCCTCAGGCCAGTCCACCGCCAGCTGCCGCTGCAGGCACGCGTGTGCCACCTGCAGCGCACAAGTCAAGCCAACACATGTGCACTGTCATCAGCCACGCGACTTGATGGTCAGATGCTGCCGCAGTAAGGTAGGCTGGACTGCCCTGCACTCGAGCTGTCCTACCGCTTAGCTGGCTGCCCTGCACTAGCGCGGTCCAACAGCTGAGCTGCCAGCCCACCTGGCCGGCGGTCCAGGGCGCGCCTCCCAAACTCTGTTGAAGCCCGGCAAGCTCCCCCAGCTCCTCGGCGGTGGGGGCGCCCGCCTCGCTCCGTGGGTCGGCGCTCGACAGCTGGGACGGCGCCGGGCGCAAGCTGTCGTGCTGCACAGAGGTGTGGAGAGGCGCGGGCGGAGAGGAGAAAGGGTGGGGTGGACCGTGGGAAGGCTGATTATGTAGGCCTGTCCAGTTCCAGGGTAGCCTCAGGCACGCACACGCAGTCCAGAGCCGCCTGGCAAGGCAGGCACGTGATTGCAAACACCCTGGGCCACCCCACCCCACCCCACCCCACCCCGCCTGCCTTGAGGCTGAGCTTGCCGTCTGCCCCGAGGCTCTCAATCTCCCGCAGGCGGTACCCGCCCTGCAGTTCGGGGCAGGTTGCACATTGCACTCGACCAAATGCCATTTATTGCAAGCACCCTGCCGTGGATCAACCCCCCAGTTTGGAAAACAGAACAATGGGTCGCACAGTGCCCTCCCTCAACAGGCCTGGCAGTGAGTTTTCTGTTGCCAAGTGTGGAAAGGGCGAGCTCTCAAGCAGAGGCACCCACCCACCCGCTTGAATCGCACCACCAGGCCTCGGAGCAGGCTCACACCCGTGCCGGCGTCTGCACACCACGGGGTGGCAGCTGAGATTGTGATGAGGCAGTGGGCAGCGTGATGCGCAGTGGAGTGGGCCAGAACAACATGCACTGAGGTGCTCGACCTGGCAACACCCTAGCCTCACCCTGCAGCGCATGCTCCAGCTGCGCCGCCTGCACCGCCTGGCCCCTGCTCAGCATCACTCGCTGCACGTTCTGCCGGTCAACTGCCGCAGGGGCGTGCCAGTGCGGGTGGCGCTCTGCCACGTGCTCCTGCTGCTGCCGCTGCAAAGGCGGTTGGTAGGCCTGCTGAGCGTGCTGTAGTGGCGGCAGCCCCCCATTCGCCTGGTTGTGCTGCTGCGCCTGAGTGGGCACCTGGGCTGGCACAGGCGCTAGCACCTGCGCTGGCACCACCTGTAGCTGCCGCCCTGGCTGTCCAGGTGCCTGACCGTGGCTGCCTGCCTGCCACTGCCGCCTGGGCCGCGGGTCAATAGGGGGAGCCCAGGCTGCCGCTGGCGGAGGCCCTGAAGCAGATGCCACGCTGGGCACGGCGGGCAGGCTACCGGGCGCTGTCCATAAGCTGATGCCACGAACCATATGGTGGGAGGCATGGTGGTGCTGCTGCTGTTGCTGCATTGGCTGCTGCTGCTGCGCCCCCCGCTGGTGTGATGGCTGAGGTTGCTGCTGGCTCTGCAGCGATGGCGAGCTGCCGGCTGCAGGACGCACCGGCCGCTCCTGTGGCGGCGGCGGCGGTGTGTGGAAGGCATCACCGAGATTGATGGCCGGCCTCTCTGGCACTGCTTCACAGCTGCCGGCTGCACCCCGTAGCTGCGCCGCCCCCGCCACCTGTGCACGGTCGCTGGCCGGCGGGGAGGCTGGCAGAGAGGCGTGCCGCTTGGCGGCAGGGGCGGATGTCGAACCAGCCTGCGTCAGTCACAGCAGGGAGTTCCTCGGTTTGGGTTCCTGGATGGCAAGCGCAGAAAAGAGTAAAGCATGCGACGTCCTAACGACACAAGGTGTCGCCCACCTGCCCCGCCGGGCGCTTGATGCCTGCAGCCTTGGACAGCGGCGCGTCTGCCTTCGGTGCGGGCGTGTCGCTGGCATCCTTCTTTCGCTTCCTGACCTGAGCATGGGCAAATGCATGGCATGGGTTGGATGGGCGTGCATGGTAAACGAGCACACCGAATGCTGTGCGCTTCAGGCTGCGGGCGCAGTCCTGCGGGCGCCGGCAGGCAAAGGCCGCCGCACTGCCGTTCAGCCTGCGCTGCCGCCGGGGCGGCTGCGGCGGCCCCCACTCCCCTGAGGCACGGCAGTGCCCTCGGCTGCCTCACCATGGCTATGCGCCTTTGGACAGCCGAGCGCAACTTCCAGGCGAGGTGAGCAGCCAGGCAGCCCGAGGGTGGTGAAGCAAGATCGCCCCCTCAACCACGTTTCCAGGCCACTGCAATGCACTGCTTCAGCAGGAACGCAAGGCAGCAGCATGGAACACCTTACGCCGATCGAGTGGTGACGTGGGTTCCCCTTGCATCAGCAGTGCTGGCAGTGCAGCTTCTGCACAGTGTCGCTTCGCAACCTCAAAAGCACGGCAGCCGACAGTGACCTGTAGCTGCCTCGTCTCACATTGAGAGTATAGTTCACACAATTTACAGAAAAAAAGTTTACAGACGGTGCTGGGGGGTGAAGCAGACCCCCCTCCATCAAGGCAGCAAGGCCCCGCCACTTGTGGGCCGACTGCACCCGCCCCTGCCTCGGCACCGCTCTAGCGTGCGCTTAGTATCCGCCCGACTTCAGCCGCTGCTTCGACAGGGTAACGACCGAGCCCTCACCACGAGGTGCGGCATGGCACTGCACAGGGGGCACACGAGTTGGTGGCTCATGCACGCGGCTGTTCACCAACCAGACAACAGCAGTAGCAGCAACAGCAGCAGCCGTGTATCTTCAAGCAGCATCTTCAAGCAGCAATTAAAATCAACTGGCTGGCAGTGCCGCTGCCACACACACCACAGCAACTCAGTGAGGCAGGCACAGACGCATGCAGGTGTGCCGCCAGCAACGCATTCCCACGCACGTCGTAACATTTTGTGCCATGCCAGCACTCCTTTGCCCCAAGGTTGTGGGGGCACTGGGGAGGGAACTTGAGCGGGCGCTTGACGATGCCGCGCCTGCGGGCAGAACATGAGGCGGCCCAGCACAGGGCACGCGTTGCATGAAGCACCCCTTGCAGCGTCCCACCGCACAATGCATGATACAGCTAGCACAGCACAACACAGCACAGCACAGCATGGCACAGCATGGCACCGCACAGCACAGCACGACCTCCACAGCCCAGCACAGCGCATGAAGCAGCACGGCACAGCACCACACTTGCACCCCGCCCACACGCGCCGCCTCACCCATCAAAGGGGCGGAGCTCGAGAAATCCCTGCTTCACCCAGAGGCAGTCGCACAGGTGGACCCTGCAGAAGCCAGGCAAGCTCTGGGTGGCCTGCGGAAGAAGAGGAAGATGACGGCAGCCCAGAGGCAAGAAGGGGTCAAGGAAGCCCACAGGACATCAGGTCAAGCGGCACCACATAGGTATTTGTGGCCTGCAGCACCACACGGCCGCCAGGCTGGACGGTGACGGTCACATGAGCATGCTCTTGCGTGTCATCAACAGCCGTGCACAGGCAGCCAAGCGCCACCAACAACAGCATGTTCTCGGGATGCTTGAAGCATCCGCACGCCTTGTGTGCGCGCTCACGCACCTCGTCCCTCAGCTTCCTCTCCAGGGAGGGCAGCTCGCCCAGCTGAGAGAGCAGCTTGCTGCAGGAGGGGTAGAGTGGCAAGCACCGCAGACAGAGGATGCACAGCCGATGAGAAGCGCCAGGTGGGAGGGTGCCGCTGAACACTTGTGTAACTGCGCTCGGGCAGCCCATGCTGGCAAGGCGGCTCTGCAGTGCTGCGGGTGCTAGGCTGTGGCAGGATGCATCTGACGCCACTCACTCCGCGGGGCAGCGCATGTGTGGGCAGGCCGCCAGGCGCTCAAGCAGGTCGCGCTTGAATCGCAGGAAGCCGGCAGCCCCTGCAGGCAGGCAGGCGGGCAGGTAGGGAGGTCAAGCGGGGTGGCGGTGCACACAGCATTGTGTTGCTTTTGGTGGACAACTATCACAATGGCGGCGGAGAGTGCTGAGAGTCCTGGTGATCATGCGGCGGAGCTCACTGCTCACAAGGCATTTCCCTTGACGGTCATCAGGCCCATGCAGCCGAGCATGCAAGATATGCATGCAAGATGTGCATGTGCTAGCCCCGCGGCCTCGCCTGGGGTGGCGCGCACTTCCTGCTGTGACCAGGCGAACAGGCTGCGCTGATCGTCCAAAAAGCGCTGGAAGGCGCTCTCCTGCAGCGGGCCGTGGGCGGAAAGAGGGCGTGCATGCTCCTCTTTAAAACTAAAGGGCGCACAACGCACATGAGAAACACTTGGCGCCAATCATCACAAGCGTATACACGCAGGGCGAGTGTGGCAGCAAGTCAGAGGTGCCCATGTTTCGTTGACATGGCAGGAGCACTTGATCTCCTCCCAGCCCACTTGCCTCTGTCTGTGCCGGCCGCAGCAGGAACGGCGGTACAGGCACGCCACCCCGCTCCACCACCAGGCGGTACAGGACGCTTGGCGGCATGCTCTGGCCGTTCTCAAGGTGGCGCACACACGTGCTTTCCAGCCGCCATGTGGGGTCCTGCAGCAGGGAGGGGGCGGGCGGGCCGAGACCAGCAGGCAGGGAAGATCAGCAGGCAGGCAGGCAGGCATGGCACAGGGTGGCAGTGAAACAGAAGTGCGACAACCCTGCTTTGCCGAGCGCTTCCACACGCCGCAGAGAGCACGCAAGGAGCACGCAGCCAAGAGCACGCCACCCACAGCACAGAACCGAGAGCATACAATAAGCACGCAAAAGCATACAACAATAAGTGCCGAGTTTCGGATGCCTGCGCACCCAGAAGTCGGAGTCAGAGGGGCTGCTGCTGCGGCTGCGGCTCTGCCGCTGCCTGCTGCTGCTGCTGCGCTTGCTAGGGCTGCTGCGGCGCCCCGACTTGGCGCCGCCCCTGCTCCTGCTCCTGCTCCTTTCCTTGCCCCTGCTTCTTCCCCGGCTGCTCTTGCGCTTGCGCTCGCTGTGCCTGCTCTTCTTCTTGCTGCGGCTGCCGCTCCTGCTCCTGCTCCTGCTCCGCCTCTTCTTGCTTCGGCTTCTGTCCCTGCTCCTGCCCCTGCTGCTCCGCCTCTTCCGTCCCCCGCTCCTACTCCTGCTCCTGCTGCGCCGCCTGCCCTTGCTGTCGCGTGCCGTCGCTCTGCTGCTGTCGCCGGCCCCGCCCCTGCTGCTGCCCCCGCCGCCGCTGCTACCGTTGCCGCCTTTGCTGCTGCCCTTCAGCCAGTGCCGTGCCGCTTCCGGCACTGGTGGCAGGGCGCTCAGGCTGGAGCCTTGGGGCTGCTCTGCCTGCTGGTTCCGCGGCTGCCGGGCAGGTGCCTCTGCCAAGGGACCCAGGTCGGGCGTCAAGTCTCGACTGCCGGGCTGGGTGCTGCCACTGTGCTGCTGCGCCTGCGCCGCCGCAGCATGTGCTGCTGCCAGCGCCGGCGGCGGCTCTGCACAGAGCGCCAGAACTGCCAGCAGCTGCGGCTCCCCATCCTCCTCTGTTGCTCCGCCTGCTGCTGCCTGCTGCATGGGCGGCACTGCCAGGCGCTGCTCCCCCAGCTGCTCTTGAAGCAGCGCCAGCGGCAGCACCAGCATCCGCCACTCATCAGCACCTGTGCCTTGCTGTGACCCTTTGTGGGGACCGCCTGCTGACACAAGGTGGCCGCTCGACTTCACCTGCCATGCAGAGTGGCGCAGTGCGGGCGCCAGGAGCTGTCAGGGGTTGCAAGCACGCAAGCAACCCTACTGTCATCAGGGACCACAGCAGTACAGCAGCGCTCAAGCTGTACCGCGCCACTAAACTGCCCGGCAAAACATCCTCCTCCCATCGGCCCACGCAACGCCAGGACCTCTGGCATTGTCTCCAGTGGGGAAAACATTTGCCTCTCTGCTGCTGTGCTTAGCAACATCCCCGTCAGCAGCGCTGTCCAGCTGCACGTGCCCGGCATGCTCAGTCCGCCACTCCACGAAACCCAAACGCCTGCCCGCTCACCATCATGACCTCCAGCATCGTCTCCAGCAGGACAGCCGCCTCTTCAGAGCCGTCCTGTGCGGCCTCACCGGCCTGGGCAGCGCTGTCCAGCTGCAGCAGGCACATGGGGGCGCCCAGCTCCCTCCACTGCGCCACCGCTGCCTCCAGCTCGGGGCCGTCGCACTCGGCGCTTGAGCGCAGGCTCAGCCTGCACAGGGCGGGCGGGCAGGGGGTGGCATCCATGCGGTGGCGAACACAAGGTGAGCCTTAAAGGCCTGGCCTATTCTCGAATGCTTACGAGGCCGCGTAGCACCTGTAGCAGCAGCAGCAGCAAATGCCGCCGCCGCCGACGACCCACAGTGCCGCAGCTGTCAGGGCATGCAACAAAACAGCACCTCTCACCTGCTGCCGGGGAGCAGGAGGTTGTGCTGGCCAGGCGTGCCGTCTGCCCGCCACCAGCTGCCCTCCATTGGCACCAGCCCGCTGCCTTCCGCCTGCCCCTGCCCCTGCCCCTGCCCCTGCCCCTGCCCCTGCCCCTGCCCCTGCCCCTCGGCATCCTCAAACCACACCAGCCCGCGCCAGCCGCTGCTGGCAGCAGGGCCAGGCGGCGCCGGAGCGGGCGCCAGGGGCTGCTCTCTTGCAGGCGCAGCTGGCTGTGGCGCCTCAAAGCGTGCCTGAGCCACGCCTTGTGGCTCAGCCTGAGCGCAAGCGTCAGCTGACACTGTCAGTCCTGATGCTGCCAGGCTGCTGCCTGACACAGCAGGCAGCACTGGGGCCAGCCACGCGGACAACCCAGCAGGCAGGCCAGCGGCTGCAGCAGGGCCTGCAGCAGCAGCGGCTGCCACAGCTGCAGCAGTGGTGGCTGCCGCGGGTGGCCGGGGTGGAGCTGCGGCAGCTCTGGCAGGCACAGCAGCCGCTGCTGCCCCCGGTGCACGGCTGCTGGCCTCCTGCTGCGCCTCGTCAGCAGCCACGACTGCCAGCCCCAGCCCCTGACCCTCCTCGTCTGCCACGTCAAGAGTGACTGATGTCGCGGGTGAGGGCTGGGACATGACATCTTCAGCACCATCCTCCGCATCTTCTGTGCTTGACGGCAATTCAGTAGGCTGGGGCCCCTCCTCCATCGTAGCTTGCACTTGAGGCTGGCCTGCTGCCGTGCTGCCCCGCTCAGTTGACTGCCCCTCATCCTGCTGCTCCTGCTGCTCCGCTGCTGCAGGTAAGGGTGCTGTGGGCTCCGCTGCCGATGGCGGCTTGGATGCTGCTGCTTCAGCCGTCTCAGCTGCTGTCGCTGCGGCTGCCGCTGGTTTGCTTGCTGCAGCTGGCTCAGCCTCTGCCTCTGCGCCGGCTTCATCTTCAGCACTGGCTTCCTCATCGGCAGCTGCCTCCTCCAGGCGCTGCCTAAGCAGCCACTCGCGCATGGCTATGTCCGTCTTGCCACATCCCCAGCGAGGTACCGCATGGCACTGCACAAGCAGGCAAGGCGGGGTTTTGCGAGACACGTGGGGCAAGGCGGGGGGAGGCAGGCTTGCACAGTCAGCACCCACCTTGGGTGCGCTCACAACACGCAAAGTTTGTTTTTGGCAAAACAGACAGACAACACGGCTGCGTAGAGCCACCACGTGCACTCACGCGCTTGCAGGCGGCTCCCGCTGGGCAGGGATTTGAACGAGTGTGCGCATAGCGGCACTGATGAGGGAAGGCAGCCCTGCAGCGCAGTGCAGCGCATGAAATGGTGATGCAGTGGTGAGTGCCGCCTGCTCAATGCTGGGGCGCCCCTCCCACATAGCATGCCCCTTTCATATTATTATTAATTATTTATTAATAATGATCACTATAATCATATATATTCGTAGCATGGTAATGGGCTGACAAGGATGACCTGGCCCACTGGCAGCACCCTTGCTGGCTCTACCGCACACAACCTTGCAGCGTGCAAACCGTGCAGAGCCTTCCCTGCTTCCCCCCGCCTGTCGCTACACTCACCCCTCAAAAGGCCTCAGCTCGTACGTCCTGCCAACCACAGACTCCCAGATGCAGCCCTCCAGATGGTCTCTGATAAAGTGGTCCGGCTTGCGCTTGGCCTGCAGGCGGCGGCAGCCCAGGGCACAGCGCGTGCGCGGTGTGTGTTCGACATGCACAATTCCGCAGCAAGGACAGCAAGCTGCAGCTGGGCCAGAGCTGGGTTGGGTGTGCCGGACGCAGTTGGGCCGCACTGCCGCACGCACCTTGACCTCCAGGACCTTGTCCATCTGCAGGGTGCATGCATTCTCCTCCAAGAAGCGCAGCGCCAGGGCATGCACCTCGCTGCATCAGCATGGGCGCAGGTAGCCAGAAACCGAGTTGGGCCCAGGCTGGCTTTGTACAGACAAGGGGAAAAGCGAGGAGAAGAGCAGAGAGGCGGGCAAGGCTGGCCTGGTGCCCTGTGCGCTTTCAAGGGGCAGCAAAGGAAAGATAATAGGGCTGGGCGGGAGGAGAAGCACGGGGAGGCGGGTGGAGCTCACCTGGATGGTGCGCGTTTTGTGGGGCGGGAGTACAGGGCCGCCAGCAGGTGGCTCTTGAGTCGGAGGAAGCCGATGGCACCTGTGCACACGTGGACAAGCAAGGGAGACGCGTGAAAAGTGAAAGGGCTGGCAGCTAGCCGCATGAGTGCATGCCGCCAGGTTGGGGCAGCTGACAACAGATGCATGACGAGCTGTAGGCAGCTCGCAGCACTTGTATGTAACAACCACAATGGCATGCCGACAAGTGTGTCACAGACCGTCGGCAGCTCACAGCACTTCCATAGCAACCACCAACCAACCAACCAACAGTGCATGCTTGCCTGACAGCGGCTGAACTGTGTCTCCCAGCACAACTTCAAACAGGTGGGGGCTGTGCTCCAGGAAGCGCCGGAACGTTGCCTCACGGTTCTCCCCGGCGCCGTCCGCCATGTAGGCGGGCAGCTCCACGTCATCGCCCAGCAGGCGCAGCAGCTCGTAGTAGGGCTGAGGCCCGTGCTGCTGCAGCAGCTGCACGCAGCGCCACTCCAGCGCCAGAGCCGGGTCCTGAGGAGGCCAAACAAGCAGACCAGGGATGGTCGGGATAAAGAGAGGGAGGGTGGGTAGGAGGCGGAGTGGCCTGAGGAAGAAGAATGGCCTGAGGCAGCAGTGTGCAGCTTGTGAGGGCGCGGGGGGACAACGGCAGGGGCACAGGCAGGGGCGCAGCAGAAGGCACATAACTGCCCTCAAAGCACACAGTTGAAGAGCGGCTGCGCCTCACCCATTCCTCGGGCGTCCCCGCTGCCCTGCTGCTGCGGCGTGCCGGCTTTGCAACCGGCTGCTCCTGCTGTGTCTGCTGCGCCTGCCGCTCCTCTTGCGCCTGCTGGCTTTGCTGCTCCTGCTCTGCCGCAGCTGCTGCTGCTGTGGGTGCGGGCTCCGCTGCTGGCGGGTGTGCCGGCGTCTGGCGTTCGGCAGGCGAGGCCTCATCACCTGCCTGCCCCGCTGGCAGCTCAACTATCTCGCCCCTCTGCGCTGACCTAGCGTGCCGCTGCTCCCACCCATCTTGCTGAGCAGGCTCACTGTACTGCCCACTGTACTGCCAGTTGGCATAGCTGCTGGACCCGCCTGCACCTGCGCCTGCTGCGTAACCGTAGCCGTAGCCCTGCGACTGCTGCCAGGAGTGGTAGGGGCCGTAGCCAGGGTGGTACATTGGTGCAGAGTACTGCAGGGAGGGAGAGATGTGGGGAGGTGCAGGGTGGGGAAGGCGTGTGCAGACAAGCGCACACATGCCACACCACGGAAGAGGCACGCTCTGGGCACGGGGGTCCAACAAAATCAGATGCGCGCGGGGGCGTGCCATGCACACTTGCCCACCCGACCAAACGGGTGCGCTCAGGCACAGCATGCCCAAAACACCCCTGCTCACCACGTCGTATGGTGACACAGCATACGGGTAGGCGCGTCCATGTTGCTGCTGGCCATAAGGGCCGTAGCCGGTGGCGGGGTAGGTGTACGGAGACGGCCCCATGCCCGCCGCCGCTGCATCTGCGCCCACACCTGCAGCAGGCAGAAGCGCAGCAACGCCTGCTGTCCAAACACGCACAAGGGGAGAGCAGAGGGGCAGGGCGAGCAGTGGCCATGCTTGGCACCACCGCCTGTGTCCCAGGAGGTGCGCTGAGCTGGCAGGAAGCTGGCCCGCCTGGGCTGACATGGCCTGCACACCCAGCACACCCCGTGCTCAACCTGACTAGACCTCACCTGGGGGCATGGTAGGGTGGGGTGCACCTGCGCTGCCTGGGACAACCTCCTTTCCGGAGGCTGCATCACCAGCATCGCCCACTGGCGGCTTGCTGGCAGAGGGCTCTGCCTCGCCTGCTGCTGCTGCTGGTGCAGCCGGGCGCGCCTTGGGGCCGGGGATGGAGTGGTTCTTGCGGAGGGTCATCACTATTTTCTTGCCAGCTGATGCATCGGCCGCCCCAGCCCGCGGCGCCGCTGCTGCGCCTGGCACATCCTCTGCCGCTGCCTCTGGCGCTGTTGCTGCTGCTGCCACCGCTACTGTCTCTGTGGGAGGGTCTGCTGTCGCTGCTGCTGGCTGTGCAGGTCCTGCTGCAGGAGGCGACGGCGGGCCCGGCTCTGGAGGCAGCGGCGGCGCCTCCTCCTCTGAGTCCGACAGCAGCTCGGCAGCAGCCTGCACCTTTGACGCTGACGCTGCACGGGGACCCGCTGCAGCAGCTGCTGCAGGTGCAGCTGCTGCAGGTGCCGCCGCTGCTGCTGCTGCTGCACCTGCTGCTGCCATTCCTTGCACGCCCTCCTCACGCTCCTCCTCCTCCTCCTCCTCGCTGTCCTCAAGTAGGTAGAGGGTGGGGCGCGCCACGCTGGGCACGCCCTGCACTGAGCTGGCCTGACCCAGCGCTGAGCTGGGCCCCGCCTGTGCCGAGCGCGAGGGATGCGGTGCTGCGCTGGGCATGCTCTGCAGCTGCCCGCCCCCTGCTGCAGGGGTGGGGCCCTGACCGCCAGCAGGCCGCTCCGGCAGCGGCGCTGCAGCAGGCGCCTCCGTCGCCTTACCCGCTGTGTCCTCCAGCAATGGGGCTGGTGGGGCCGCCGTTGCTGCGGTCGAAGGCAAGGCGGCGTCAGACATGCTTGAGTAAGAGAGTGATGGGCCTGACAGCGCCGGTGCTGGAGATGGAGCAGCGGCCGCGACTGCCTGCTGCGCATGCTGCGCCACTGGGTGCTGGGCCAGTGCGGGCTGCTGCTGCTGAGGCGCCGCTGGCTGCTGCACCTGCTGCTGCACCTGCTGCTGCTGCTGCTGCGGGCGGACGACGCCCAGCCGGGGGTCTGCAGGGCGCGCCGGCAGCTGGTGCTGCGCTGCAGCTGCATGCACCGCGCCACCATGCTGTGCAGGCTGCTGGGACGGCAAGGCAGGGCCCTGTGGCACTTGCTGCTGCTGACCCAGCTGCTGCTGCTGCCCTGGCTGCTGCTGCTGCTGCCCTGGCTGCTGCTGCCCTGGCTGCTGCTGTTGCCGCTGCTGCTGCTGCTGGGGAGGCTGCAAGTGCACCCTGCCAAGCTTCAGGTGCCCCATCGGCTTCTCCTCATCAAGCAGCTCTTTCACCAGCAGGGCAAGCTTCTCTCCGGCCAGCGGCTGCGCCTGCTGCGTGCTTGCGTCCCTGCAGCGGCGTGCACGCAGCTGGTTAGATACGAGCAGTGCGTGGGTGCGTCGACAATAGAAGGGGGCGAATGTGCAGGTAAGCTCAAAGGCTTTCTGCATATGCGAGGCGACGTCTGGTCTACGGCCAGCAGGGCGCAGCACATGCCTCATGCCCATTGCTGGCATTGCCCCCGCCCACTGCATTGCCCCCGCGCACCTGTCCAGCTTGCCGGGCCACTTCTCCACAAGCGTCTTCTGCCAGCGCAGGGTTGCCACCTGCGGCACAGGCAGGTGCAAACAGGACGCACTGTTCACGAACGATTGAAAGCACAGCAGCTGCACATGGAAATAGCTGTCCTGCCATACCAGGCTGCCCAGACACGTTGCCAACCGTGCACCACACTGCGCGCCATGCACACTTTGAGCCACTTGATCAGCAGGAGGAACAGCAGGCGCGACAGGGCGGCACTCACGTGACCGGCGGTCCATTGCGGCTCCCTTGCCTGGCGCCGCAGTTCGGCCATCTCTTGCAGTTCCTGGGGCTTGGGAGCCCCCCTGTCGCTGGAGGGGTCGGCATTGGAGACATCGGATGGGGCGGGGCGTAGGGTCTCGTGCTGCACAAAGAAAGGGCATGAAAGGGAATGAAAGGGCATGTCAAAAGAGAGGTTGCATTATGGAGGGGCAGGGGGCGGCGGGGCGGGGCATCTGCCGGGTACACTGCGGCGGAAGACAGGCATAGACATCTTGCAGAGGTGGATTCTGATGCCTGGCATGAGTGTGCATGATATCTGACACCCCAGCCCACCCCACCCCGCCTGCCTTGAGGCTCAGCTTGCCGTCTGCCCCGAGGCTCTCAATCTCCCGCAGGCGGTAGGCGCCCTGCAGGCCGGCACATAGAGCAGCAGGGTGGTGGTCAAGACCCTTGTGTGTGTATACACACTCAATGGGTGTCTCCTGAGCTTCACCATGAAGACACACACGCACGCAAGCACCACACTCAACAATGGCCGACACACGATGCATGTGGTCTTAAGCAGCAGCAAAGCAGAGCAGAAGGAGCAGAGGCTGCGGCAGGAACCTACCGCCTTCTTGAACCTGACCACCAAGCCGCGCAGCAGGCTGCACCCTGTGCCCGCATCTGCGCACGGCAGAGAGGCATCGAGGCCAGGAGTCAGCATGCAGTACAGCAGATGGTGAGGACAGGCAAGGAGTGCCCACGCGCAAACCGTGTGGCGGTTGTTACGACCGGGGACCGCACTGTGTACAGTGAGGAGCAATTGACTCACAACAGGGCTGCAGGGGCTGGCCCAGCTCTGTTGTCGCACACGCTCCTTTCAGCGGGAGGCAGCACAGGCAAGAAAGTGCACACCCGACCAGCCTGTGTGCACAACTGGGTGTTCTCTTGGCTCAGCAAGGCCTCACCCTGCAGCGCTTGCTCCAGCGGCACAGCATCCTGCACCTGCGCCCGCACCAGCACCACGCGCTGCACGTTGTGCACGTCCACTGCCGCCGTGACGTGCCAGCTCGCGTGGCGAACGGCTGGCTGCTGTGCAGGCTGCGGCAGCTGCTGCTGCTGGTGTTGCTGCTGCGGAGGCTGCTGCGGTGGCGGCCGTTCATGTGGCTGCTGCTGCTGCAGTGGCTGTGGCCGCTGGAGAGGCTGCTGCTGCTGCTGCTGCTGCTGATGTGCCAGCTGCCAGTGTGCCTGCTGGTACGGCTGTCCTGGCTGCAGCGGGTGCGAGGCGGCAGCACTCGCAGGCACAGGCCAGCTGGTGCCACTGAGATGCCTGCCCAGACTCTGCTGCTGCGGTGGAAGCTCAGGCTGTTGGCCTGCTGCCTGCCGCTGAGGTGGCCGCGTGCGTGGGTCTACCGGCAAAAGCCCAGCGGTAGCAGCGGCAGCACCAGAGGCAGTTGGCCCCCCCGACAGGGATGACAACCGCTGCAGCCCCACAGCCTCCTGCGGGTTGTCTCTCCAGGCATGCTGCTGCTGCCCCAATCCATGCGACCCAGAGTGCACCTGCTGCTGCTCCTGGATCTGATGCGGTGGGGAGGGCCCGCCGCCGCCTCGGCTCGCAGCTGCAGCGGCGGCCCCACCCCTGGTGTGTGCTGCAAACGCCTGGTGCTCCTGGCTCGCGGCAGGCTCCTGCCGCGCTCCCTCTGGCTGCTTCCTTTTCAGGAAAGGGTTCCCTCCGGCTGCTGTTGCAGCTGCTGCTCCCGCTGTCACTGGTCTGGCTGGCACCACCCCGCCTGCCGCTGGCCTGCCCCCCGCCCGTGGCGACAGAGCCGCTGCTGCCCGTGGCGACAGAGGAGCCGCCGCCTGTGGCTCCTGCTGCACTTTGACTTTGGGGATGCGGAAGGCCCCGCCCCCTGCCCCTGCAGCCCGTGGTGAGGGCACAGGCGAGCGCACAGCGCTGCCGCCAGCGCCGGCCCGCTCGCGTGCCGTCTTGACCGGCGGGATGCGATTGCTGCCCACCGACCCCAGCGGCGGCGGGTCTTGCTGCTGAGCCTGCTGAGGCTGCTGCGGCGGCGGCGGCGGCGCCGCCTGCTGCATATGAGTGCGCTTGGGACCGCCGGCTGGCTGCCGCTGTTGCGGTGGCCGCCTTGACTGCGCCTGCTGCTCCCGCGTCTTGCCGCCAGGCTGTGCCAGAGCCGTGCGGCGATGACTCAGCGTCAAGTCCTCGCTGTCCGACTCGCTGCTGCCGCTGCTGCTGCCGCTGCTGCTCTCAAAGAGCGAGCGCGCAGCTTCCTCCGCCGCCGCCGCCGCCGCCGCCGCTGCAGCGGCTGGTTCCCCGCTCAGCTGCCGCTGAGGTGGCGCTTGCACCGTTGCTACGGCGGTACCGGCAGCCGGGCGGCCATGCTGTGGCTGCCCTCGCCCCTCATCAAGGTCGCTGTCGTCAAAGTCGCTGTCATCGGCAGGCGGGGTCCTCGCCTGCTGCTGCTGCTGCTGCTGCTGCTGCTTGTGACGGATGTCAGGCTGGGGAGACTCCTCTGCTTCGCTGTCATCCTGCAGGACCGCTGAGCTGCCGGGCTGCCTCCCTCCCGCGCCGGCGTCGCTCCTAGGCTGCGGCGGCGCGGCCGGCGGCTGCGCTGCGCCAGGTACTCCAGAGCTGTGGCCTGCCGCAGTCTGCTTCTTGGGCTGCTCCGCTTTCTTCTTCTTCTTCTTCTGTGCTGGCGCCTCCGAGGCTGGCGCGGGCTCGGAGCGGCCGCGCTTTGGCGCCGTTGCAGCTGCGCCCGCTCCTGCTGCCGCCGCCGCTGCTGCTGCCGAGCCCTGCTGGCACAGCACACAGGTCAAAACGTGATATGCATTCCTCACGCATTCAGTTCATGGCAGAGCAGCGGGAAGCCCAGAACGCAACGGACACCCGGGTGCTGCGTGCTCGCCCACCTGGCCTGCCGGCGGCTGCGTAGCCTCCTCCACACTCTCCGTCTGCTTGGGTGCTGGCTGCGGCCGCCCTCCGACGTTCTTTCTGGCTGTCCTGGCGGCCCTCTGCTAGGCATGTGATGAAGGCAGCAAGATGGTGTGGTGTGCATGAGGCGGCCCCTCTTGTGGGCGGCAGCGGCGGCAGGCGGGGCCGCCAGTGCAACGCGCAGGGTGCAAGCCCCCTGCGCCCCTCCCTCGGCTGGCGCCTGACTCACCGCCATGGTGCCAGAGGTCGCTCTCAGCCACGGGTTGGCTAATAGGGCACTGGACGGCCCACAAGCCCAGCGCTGAACCCGGGGCTCATCGCATAGAGGCGCGGGACCTCATTGCGGGGCGCTGCACTCGGTGTGAATGCAGGCCTGGGTAGGAAGCTTGAAATTGACACCGGCGACACACTTGTGCTGAGTGTGCTGTGTGCCGCTGACCTCACTGGCGGCTGAGCGGCAGCGGCAGCACAGACAGCAGATTGTCGCTCCGAGTGTTATGATCGCTTGGTTCCACATAAATCATTTCACACTGTTTCTCATGCCGCTCTCCTCATTTGCAATCTCAGATCTTCATGTGGACGCATCCGGTAAGGCGGTGTCGGTTCAATCGCCGTTGCATTCACTACCCAGTGCCTGCGCGTGTGTCTCATCTCACCTCCAGGTTTCACACAAGACTGTATTTCAACAAATCCCCACCATCATAAAACAAACAGTACTTGAATAATGATGGTCACCTGGCAAGCGGGGAAGCCGATGGTTTATTAGAACAGGGTGAAGGCAGTGCAAGGATTAGCAGGTATGGGGGGAAACTGGGCAGTGCGCAAGGGAGGTACTGAACAGCAGGATGCACTGAAAACACGGGTCTGCCCCTCCGAGTGCCAGTACCAGCAGTTATCTGTGCCAGGTACACCGGTGCAGCGAGCAAGAAGTGGTTTCATGAGTTTTGTTGGGCAGAAAGACAGGGGCGGTGAGGGATGGCTCGGCGCCCTGCTGGGCCAGTGGCATGATTGCCAACATTGATGCTGCCAGCCTCTGGCTGCCTCGCTGGCTGGGTGCCCCTTTTACAGCCCCCTGCCATCCCCTCCCCGTGACCCCACTCGACTCCATCCCTGCCGTGCCGTTCCAGGCACTGCTGAGCCGCAACGCGGGTGTTGGCAGTCACGGCAATCTGAGCAGTTTATAGGCACACCCCATCCTTTCCTATTACGGCTGCAGGTGATTGGCTTCTATAGGGCGCTTCATGTCAAGCTGGAAAGAGCACAATAGAAGGGTCGTGCCACCGCCTGCATGCCGCCCTGCTGATGCCGCCGCCCCATCGCTGAACCTCGTCATCATTGCCAAGGCGGCTACCATCCATTGTCGGCTTCTGCCACCCCCTCTCACCTGGACCTCTCACCAAAGCCGAGTACAGCTCACCTGCGTGCCGACCACCATCGTGCAGCCGTCTCGGGATGGCGGATGAAGCGGAGAACCCCCGCCCGCGGGCACCCCCGCCCGCGAGCCCCGTTGCCAGCCCTTGGAGAGAGAAGAAAAGGCCACTGGCGCCGGGCAGGTCGCCACTTGCATCGCTGCCGCGCACACCCGCCTCCCGGCAGCAGCGCCCGCCTGCCAGGCACGCCCCTGCTGCTGCCGGCGGCGGCACCTCTGCAGCAGGGCCACCAAGCAGGCAGCGCGGCCGGTTGGGCGCTGGCCTAGAGCTTTTTGTTGGACAGGCTACCCAGATGTACAGCGCGGCCTACGCCCCACCAGATCCTGATGAAGGAGAAGGGCGGCAGCAGCCGCCGCCGCAGCAGCAGCAGGTGCAACAGAGGGTAGAGCAGGAGCAGCCGGCAGCCACTGCGGTGCAGTCGCCCTACAGCGGCGCCTACTCTCCGCCGTTTGCGGGGTCAGAAGGAGGGAGCGATGTGGAGCTAGAGGAGCTGGGGCTGCCAAAGGTGCCACATAAGCGGCGGAAGGTGAGCGGGCAGGGTAGGCCTGTGCTGGACTTGGAGAGGTGCTGCCTGCCTTTGCTTGCTGCCTGCCTTTGCCCATCGTGTCCCGAGCAGCCGCCACCATGCCTGCCTGCCTGCCTGCCTGCCTGTTTCATGCTGCTCCAAATGCTGCTGTTGCTGCAGAAGCAGGCGCCTGCTGCGCCGCTGTCTGTCGCAGCAAACAAGGACGACTGGTTCTCGCTGCCCCAGCCCGCGCCTGCGCCCGCGCCTGGCGGCAGCAAGCGCAGCAGGCAAGGAGGTGGCGAGGGCGCAGGGTGCAGTTGGGATGGAGGTGCCACATCAGCTGGTGAGGGATCGCGCACAGCTGTGAAATGGTGCCATGGCCAGCCCTTCCAGCTTTCTCAAACCGGCGCTGCCTGCTTCTGCCCCCCTGCTGCAAGTGCAGGCGCTCTGACATGCCCTCCCTGGCCCCCTTCCTCTCTCACTCGCACCCGCAAGCGGACGACCGAGGGTGAGGTCTGCGGCAGTGTTGCATGCTGACGGGGCTATTTTGCTTGCTCCTCCTCTTGGGCCCCTGCCTGGCTGGCACAAGGCGGATGAGCCATGCTTTGCATTCATTGCGTGTCTTCCGGACAAAGTTTACACAGTGCTGCGCAAGCTATGTGAGAGCTCCCCTGGAAAGTGGTACAGTGCTGTGCAGCAGCCACGAGTTGCAGGGAAAGCAAGGGTGGGAAGCGGCGAGGGCCAAGGAAATTGCACAGGGCACGCCGGCTGCGCAGTTGGTTGGCAGTATGTGGTTGTCAGTGTTGAGTGAGCGTCTGTGCAGAGTCATGTCGGTCAAGAGTAGCATGTGGCAACAAGGAACACCAAAGAACCTCAAGAGGGCAGCAGCCACAGCAGCCATCCGGCTGGTGGCACAGACCCCACAGGCTGCACAGGCCTGCATTCCGCCGTCAGCCTCTACTGGCTGGCACGATCACTGGGGCTCGGGGAAGGGCAGCGGCTGCACGTCCCGCGCCATGCGCCGTCGCGTGCTGATCTGCCCAGACTCCACCGCCTGCAGAACCCAGGCGCAGGATGGGGCATCCATGGTGCGCAATGTCGGAAGAGAGCAGGACATAGCAAGGGTGCAGCCGCAGAGACAGCTCGAGGCTGCCACTGCTCGATGCTGTTGTTGAGTGCATGGCGCAAGTACAGCGTTCCGCCCCACCCGCCCCACCGCAACTAGTGACCATCCGCAGCACTGCCCCACGTCCCCACAGCCCACCTTTTGCACCAGCGGGCTGACGCGCAGCTCGTTCTCCTCCCCGCCTGCCGCTCCGCTGCCGCCAGCACCCGCGAAGGGCCTGCCGGGCGTCTTGCCCAGCACCGCCTTCTCCACTGTGTTGGGTGGCGGGCGGTTGATGTCCGCCGCCACTGCTGACACCACACGCTGCAGCCGGTCGGTGGCCGCCTCCAGGCGGGCACGCAGCGTGGGCATGCGGTTGGTCGCCGCCAGCAGCCGCTGCTGCAGCTCTGCCGGCTGCGGCGACAGCGGCAGGGGGGCAGCCTGCAGCGTGGCAGCCTCTGGCTCAGGCGCCTGCTGCTGGTCCCCGCCTGCTGCGGCTGGCACCGCTCCATCAGTCTCCATGGCCTCTGTTCCGCCCGGCTGCACATCTGCTGCGCCACCCGCTGCCGGCGCAGCCTGTGCCTGCGGCTCCGCTGCACCCTCCTCCAGCTCCTCCGTGCCTGCCGCGGCCGACTGGTCTGCAGTGCCTGGCACGCCAGCTGCTGCTGCCGCAGGCTCGTCCAGCTCAGCAGTGGGCCGGCAGGCCGCCAGCTTGGCCGCCAGCTGCTCCTGCAGCCGCACCTGCATGCTGGTGCGCAGCTCTGCCACACGCAGCGACGCAGCCGTCACCTCCGCCTCCAGAGCTGCCACCTCTGCATCCACCGGTGGCGGCGAGAGCGGCGGCAGCAGCGGGGAGCGAAGGGCTAGCGACAGCGAGCCAACTGCTGCCGCCGGCGTGAGCTGTGTGCGCGTGGTGGCCGTGGGGGCGCTGCCTGCTGCGTCGCCGGCATGGGTGGTGTCGTCGTCCTCAGCGGCAAACACCACCAGCTGGCGCAGCTGGGCAATGAACTCAGCCTGCGCAGCAAACGAAGTGGGAACAGAGCGCAGGCAATGGAAGGGTGAGGGCGCAGTAAACAGCCACACATGGCTGAGGCATAGAGCTGGCGGCGGTCGGTCCCGGCAGCAGCAGGCAGGCGGAGCGGGGCAGCCGGGCGGCTCACGCTGGCGGCGGCGAGCTCTTGCCGGTCCTCTTCTGTCAGCTGGTCGGGCGTTGCGTCCTGCGATGCATACGTGGGGTCGCAGCGCGTAGGTACAGGCCAAACAGGGGCCTGCAGGGGCGCGCTGTCAGCCTCTGTTGCCTGCGGCTGTCGGGCCTACAGCGCCTTCCGCACCTGCAGCCGCCGCTCCAGCGCGGCGTCCAGCAGCCCTTGTATTTTGGCCAGCTCGCCCTCAGACCGCAGCTCCACCCGCTCAAACAGCTGCTGCGCTGCCATTGTGGCCGCTAGGGTTGGCCGCCAGGTGGGTTGATTCGCTTGCTAGTTGTGATAGCAAGGCGTCTATTCTTCTGCCTGAGCAGAACAAAAGTGCCACGCAGCGCAGCACGGCTCAGCAGCGCAGCAATGGTGCCGCTTCGGTGCCCCTGCCAGCTCCATCGCATTCCCACATGTCCCCCGAAGTGCTCCACACCTCCTCCCTCAGGCTTGGGCTTTTTGCTGGTGGTGGCATGCTGCCCGCCTGAATTTGCATAATCGCCGGCCTGCGACAATTTCCTCAGCGTGCCGGGCTCAATTCGCACTCAAGCATCGTTGTTATCTGCCAGCGCCGCTATGGCAGGCGACACTGGTGGACGCAGCGGTGCTGGCGGCGGCGCTGTACCAGCTGGCGCCGCTGCCGGGGCCCTTGCTGGCCTGGAGCTGGAGCAGTCCCCGCACGAGTTGCCGCACGAGGAGACGTCCACCCACGGTTTCAGGGACTACTATCGCGTGCTGGCCCACAACCGCCACTTCCGCTTGCTGTGGGCGGCAGAGATGGTCGACTCGGTTGGCTCCTGGTGGGTGGGTGGGTGGGTGGGTGGGGGGAGAGGCCACGTAGCGCCACACTTGCACACAGTGGGGTTCAGAGGGGTGCGTGGCAGCAGCTAGCCCTCCCTCAAACGACTTTGGGAATGATTGACATATGCAAAAAGAAGCACACGCATTCAGCAACCGTGTGGACCATAATGACCCCAGGCCCCTGGGTGCGTCCCCTCTCAAGATTGACCCTCTGTTTGTTCCGCTCATTCACCCCACAGGCTTTCCTATGTTGCAACCCTGGAGATGGCGTCAGAGCTGAGCCAGGGCAGCGGTCTGGCCATCAGCGCCGTCGTCCTCATCCGATTCCTCCCCTCCCTCGCCCTCGCCCCCGTATGCGGCGTCGTGGCAGACAGGTGGGGCAGCCGGTGGCTCAGGTTGCTCTGCACCAGCTGCCCTGCCTGCCCGTGTCCGACACCCCTGGGCGTCTGCCACTTCCCGCCACATGCATCCCAGCAGTGCCTGCTTCCTTGTCCCCCGCTGCATCCCGGCAGCGCCCACTTTCACTCACGTCGCCTGCCCGCTGCCCCTGCAGGGTGAACCGCGTGCGTGTGCTCGTGGCGGCAGCGGCAGCGGATGCCGCCGTGGTGGCTGTGCTGGCGCTGGTGCCGCTGGCCCCCCATGGCGCCCAGGTGGCGCTGCTGTATCTCATGCTCACCCTGCAGTTTGCGGCTTCAAGCTTCTACGACCCAGGTGGGGCTCGCAAGGCTGGGCTGTGCTAGGCCACGCTGCGCTGGATGGTTTGAGAGGCCTTCCTCTGCACGTGACCAGCATGGGCAGCTTGAGTGGCATGCCAACGGGAAAGCAGCACTGGGCCTGCTGCTCTCTGCTCCCCCTGCGCCACGCCCGCCCCTGCCCCCGTCCCACCCTCCTTCTGCAGCCCGCAAGGCTCTGGTGCCGGTGCTGGTGCCCGCCGGTGAGCTGCACCTGGCTGCGACCGTGGACTCGTGGGCCTGGTCCATCACCGGCGCTGTGGGGGCCTCTGTGGGGGGCCTGGTGGCCTCCCGCCTGGGCAAGTCTGCCTGCTTCCTGGTGGTGAGTGCAGCTGGACAGCTGGGCAGGCGTGCTTTGGTGTGTTGGAGGTGGGCTGTGGGATGTGGGGGAAGCGGTGGCCTCACACGTGGGCAAGCCTGCCTGCCTGCCTGCCTGCCTGCCTGCCTGCCTGCCTGGTGGTCGGCAGGTGTAGTGTTTGGTTGCCTGTTGATGTCTGGCCTGTTGCCGCACGGTGATGAGGCAGTGGGGACAATCGTGGGCCTTGGGTTAGCTGGATGGTGCGTGGGCCGTGACGGAGTTGCAAGTGGCCTCCTGCCTGGGGAAGTCCGCCTGCTTCCTGGCTAGGGGTGCAGTTGTAGCTCCTGCTTGGCAGAGCCCTGCCCCAATATCACGCCACGGCAGACGCACACCGCACCTGGCCCTGCGCACTCGTCCTCCCATCCCCTCCTGCACTGCTCCCTCCTCCCACCCACCCACCCCACCCCACCCCCTGCTGCCCCTCCAGGACGCCGCCACCTACCTGGTGGCCGCCTGGTGCGCGCTGCAGCTGCCGGTGGCGCTGGGCAGGCCGGATGCCGTGGTCCGCTCAGCCAAGAAGAGCAGCAGCTCGCGAGAGATCGACCCCGGCAGCCTGCCAGACGCTGTGGCGGCAGGGGGGCGGCAGGCAGGGCAGCACAGCAGGCGGAATGGCAGGCAGTCTGTGGAGCTCCTGGGGTTAGAGGAGGAGGAAGCGCTGGAGAATGGGGCCGCTCTGGGGCCGGCGGTCACACACGCCGAGCGGCGGCACCACCACCACCGAACGGGTCATAACAGCACCCAGCAACAGGAGGTGCTGCAGCCACTGGCGCGTGAGCCGGCAGGGCTGGCCGAGCAGGGGGCAGAGCAAGCGGCAGCTGAAGTTCCAGTGCTGTGGGAGCAGGACGCCGGCCCTCCCGCTGGCCCCGCCGCCTCGGCGCCACCTGGCGCCGCCAGCAAGCACCTCGGCGGCAGCAGCAGCGGGAGCGGCGGCGGCGGTGCTGCCAACGGCGCCGCCGTGCTGGCGGCAGCCAAGGCTGCGGTGGCCGAGGGGATGCGGGCCACAGGGGAGGGGTGGGCCTATGTGTCCAGCTCTGCTAACCGTGACGTGGCGGCGCTCGTGATGATGAAGTGCGCAGCGGCGCTGGTGTGGGGCGCAGGTGGGTCCTGGCGCTGAGCTGTGCTGGGCTGGGGGAAGGGCGCTGGATATCTTGTATTGCCTGGTTGTGCCTTGCGGTGATGCAGCCTCACCCTGCATGTGTGTTGTTGGCACCTCTGCACCACGTGCACGTGCTTGTGCTGTGCTAGTCGCGCATCCCACTTTGCCCTCCTATGCCGGCTCATGTGCAGCTCCCCTGCCCTGCCCTGCCCTGCCCCCTGCCTCTCACCCACTGCTTCTCGTGCAGTGGATATCCTGAACGTGCGCTTTTCGGAGATGCCGTCAATGCAGCTGGGCGACGCCAGCACAACCCTAGGCCTCATCTTTTCGGCGGGTGAGGGGGCAGGCGGGCAGGGTCTCCACTTGTTTCCGGGCATTCCGCTGCGATATGCTGTGTTGCGGTACCCGAGCGCGCGCCAGAAAGCAGCACATGCGCCTGCCTGCCCGCCTACCTGCCCGCCTGCCTGCCTGCCTGCCTGCCTGCCTGCTGCCCCCGCTGCATCTCAGCCCTCCGCTCCACTCCGCACCTCCTGGCCCTGCCCTGCCCTGCCCCCCGCCCCGCAGTCGGCTTTGGCTGCTTTGTGGGCCCCGTGGCGCTCAACTCGCTCATCCCGCCCCACACCCCCGCCCTGCGCTGGGGGGTTGCCCTCAGCTACATCCTCTTCTTTGCCGGCTTGTTGGTCATGCTGGTGGCGCCCACCATCTGGCTGGTGCTGCTGTCAACAGTGGTGCGATCCATGGGTGAGCGAAGGGGGAGGGCGGGGGGGCAAGCGAGGGAGTGAGGTGGAAGGGCAAGGGCAAGTGGGGCGACTGAAGTGGAAGGGCAGAGAGGGGGGTGTTGAGGGATGAGTGAGTCTGCTGTCAGGCAGTACACCGGGACACGTGTCCCTCATTGGCAGCGGTTGAGGCGAGTTCCGCTGAAGTGGCGCCATATGGAAGCTGGGAGGAAGCAGGCGTGCTGTGCAGGAAGCATAGAATGGGCTTGCTCCTGGGGCCCAGGGTTCGCGTCGCCCAGGCGGCTTGTGTCTTGGACCAGGCAGGTCCCCACCACGCTTCCCCATCCCCGCACGCCCCACTTTCTCACACCTGCTACCAACCTGCACTGCCCCTGTGCCACCTGCAGGCAGCGCCGCGCTGTGGGTCTACTCCACCCTGCTCATGCAGAAGCGGGTGCCAAACGACTACCTGGGGCGCATGTCTGGTGAGGGGAGGGGCGGGGCGCGGTGCGAGGAGAACAGGCATGCGGCAGGTGGGGTGGGGTGCAGCCATGCCCGGGAGCCAGGCGGGCACAGCTGCCCTGTGCGCACCTAGGCATGCATGGCCCCACTCGCTGTGCCCACCCTACCACCCTGTGCCCCCACTCGCTGTGCCCACCCTGCCCTCCCCCTGTGCAGCCCTGGAGAGCGCGGGTTACACGGTAGCGGAGACGGCTTCCAGCTTGTTTGGAGGTGCGATGAGGCAGGGGGCGTCATGCGCAGCCCGTTTGCGTAGAGAACAGTGGTGCACCCTGTTGGAGCGGCACGCATGCTGACGGCCCACACACACCACCTCAGTTGGGTCCACCCAACGCTCCCGCCCCCACCACTCCCACACCCCGCCCACGCCCCCACCCCCTCCTGCCTCTGCAGGCGCCGCCTTTGACGTGCTCCACCTCTCCCTGCACCAGCTGCTGCTCATACTGACGGCCGCCGCCGGGCTGGAGGCGCTGGTGTGGTGCGCATACGCCCGCCTGGCCAACCGCGCAGACCAGCACAAGGCCAACGGCGGCGGCGGCGGCGCGGCGCGGGGCGGCTACCTGCCCGTGCGCCAGCAGGACGTGCGGGATGATGACGAGGGATAGGGGCTGTGCTGTGTCAAGCCCTGTGCTGTGCTGCGTGAGGCCCTGAGGGGCAGAAGCGCCTGGACCAAGGGTGTGTTGCCTGTATTACATTGTTAAACACTGAGCACACCTGTCGGTGGCAGGCAGCCAGGCGGTCGATGCGGATGAGGGATAGGGGATGACGTGGGGGTGCCCTAAGTTGTCAGACACTCAAATCCCCAAGTTGTCAGATGCTCAAATGAACTGCTGTTAGGGTTTGCACTACACGTGGATGAGGCATGCGGCACACCGAGCTTGCTGGCCAGCGATGGCATGCCACCGTGTGACGAGCAGGCCAGCGGGCGGTTGTCAACATGTGTGGCAGGGCCTGTGCAAGCACTGCTGCAGCCAAAGCCGTGCTGGCATCATCGATCCGCAGGAGCGCTGTGCACGGCGAGCGCGGCTTGGTAGCTGGGCCATCGCTGCCTCCACCACGTTAGAACGGGCACGTGGGGCAGCTTCAGACGTTATCTGCAAACTGACCGGCGACGTTGCCAGGAGGACTGCAGGGTGTGGGCGGGGGGAGAGGACGGGACACTGAAAACGGCGGGTGGGCCTTATCTCGCCACAGCAGGATCAGGCCGTCTCTGCCCGCCCTGCCAGGCAGTAAAACAACCGTTGATTTGCGAAGCAAGCAACCACACAGTTGGCTTGCCAAGCCGCAACCACACCGTCTGGTGAGACGCAAACGGTGCAACAAGAAGGAAGGACTGCTTGCCTGTACATGCACACCACCAGGCCGCCCTGGGGGCACTGTGCAATGCCGCACCCAATTTGGGTCGTGCTCTGCACATGCAAACAAAGTGGTGAGACAAACAGGCGGCCGGTGGGCTGGAACGCAGCGTGCTAGCAGCACGGTGGCACAGTCCGGGCTGTGCTGGCTGTGCGTGCTGCTGACACAGGCCGCACATGCAGGCTGCCTATGCAGGCAGTCAAGCCCAGCAGTGCCCATCCCCCTGCACCCACCTTCCAGACCACCTGCACGCAGTCAGGGGGTCAACATCAATTTAGTCAGACATTGAAAGAACTGTGCAATATACTCTCGGAAGCACCGGCAGCCGTGGGGTGCCTGTGGAAGCTGAGCAGGCACGGCAAACTGCCCGTCAGCTGGGTCTCCCCTTCGCTGCCGCCCGGCCCCTTGCCAGCCCAGCCCATTGCATGGCCCCCAGCCTGCCCTCTCCAACCCCAGCAGTTCTTCTGTTAGTGCAGACCCTTCTTTCCTCCCCGAGAAACGAAGCAACTGCCGGCCCACCTGAGTCCAGGACAGTGCCCCTGCAACAGGAACGGGAAGGGAGCCATGGGCACACTCATGAGCGGCATGCAGCTCAGGCAGCTCCGCTGGTGGCCGCAGATGAGGCTGCCATTGCCGGGTGAAAACCACACCCTGTGGGGGGCTGGAGCACTCGTTTGATCCCACTGTGCCTTCAAGCCATGCCCAGCAGCATGCCGTGCGATGGGATGTTGCCGCTAAACAACCCCACTTGTTTGGAAGGCTGGCTTGAAGGCGGGGAGGCCAGAGGGCACGGCTTACCCTGCGGGGGCTGGGAGCCAGGCGGTGCGGAGGTGTACTGGCTCTTGCCGCCCAGCCATAGAGGGGTGGCTGCCGCGCAGGTGCTCCAACCGGTGCCAGCTGCCAGGTTCTCGCCATTCCCACTCCCCGACGGCTGCACAGGGGGACATGTTCAATGAAAGTGAAGTGAGCACACGTCAGAGAGAGGGAAGAGGCTCAACCACGTCTGCACAGGCTTGTCGTGCTTGCTTCCGAACAACCCCAGTTCAAGTGGGCGATGGTGAAGCGTGGGGGTCACGAGGGAGAGGGTGAGGTGGGGCGGGGCAGGGCAGGGCAGGGCAGCGGCACGCGGTCGGCAGGAACTCGGCAGGCCAGCCATGGCCAGGTGGCTGGAGGGCCCGCAGCATGCACCCATGGGCCACGTGCTTCAGGTCCAGCACCCAGCACCCGGTGTGCTTTACCACCCGCTCTGCAAGGATGCAAGCAGCCCCGCCCAGCCCACACAGGCCTGGCACCCTCACCACACCTTGAGCTGGCACTTGTCTGCCCACGCCTGCGCTGTCCCCGCCAGGTCCGCGCTCCAGCTGAGCGGCGGCGCGCCGCGCTGCTGCCTCTCAGCGTTGTGAGCATCCAGCACCGCCTGCGGGTCGGGGCAGCTGCCGCCGCCCAGAGCGGAGCCAGAGGCGGGGGCGGGTGGCCCGGCAGGGGCCGTGGTGTTGGCGGTTGGAGGCTCGGGTGAGGGCGGCGGTGCAGCAACGGCTTCGGGCTTTGGGGGCGGAGCTGGGGTGGGCGGCGAGGGAGCAGCCTCTGGCTGAGGGGGGCTTGTCTGGTTGCTTGCCGGCGCGGCGGCGGGCTGTGGCTGTGGCGGCGGAGCGCCGGCGGGCGGGCCGCCAGGCGCCGCTTGGCCGATGCTGGTGGGTCGCTGGGCGGCGGCTCCTGCGCCATGGACAGAAGGATAGTTTTTGCTGTGGTGGCGGCCCTTGCTGGGCTCCTGCTGGGCTCGTCCCGCACCGCGCAAACCGCTCACGCGCTGCAAAGCCCGCCCTCACCTCGTCCAAGAGCCAGAGCCAGGAGCGCCAGCGGCACCAGCACAGCCTCCAGGCGCAGTGCCGGACTGCTTGGACGCGCCATCATGCCAAACAAGGTTGCTCAGTGCGTTGCAACCGGATTTGACCCTCTTCACAGCAAGCGCCACGTCAGCGCCATCCTGTTTCAGAATCGACGTCCTTTGGAGAGCACAGGAGGGTGGTGGCTGTGTCGTCTGGTCCATTCCAGAGATGGTGCCCAACGACAAATCTCCATTTGGCTTGGATGGGAAGGATAGCTGTCGCCCAGCCCAGGCGGACAGACGCAAGCAATGCATCCGTCTCTTTGTTGGTGCATCAGCGTGTGTAGGCGACAGCAGTGTGTAGGCGACTGCGCATGCGGCGACCGGATCGCTGCAAGGGTGTTTGCATTCCAGTGTCGAGAAGCTGAGCGGGCACGTGCACCAACTGGTGACCTTCTTGGGCTGGGCTGGGGGGCGCTGCTCACTTTCAATTGTGCAGTACCGCATATTGTGCAGTACCGCATATCGCTCCCCTCGAGTTTGGGCCGCCCTGCTGAGCACAACGAGCGCAAACCGGCCAAGCCCCGCCGCCAGTCCCCCTTGCACTCGCTGATTCAACCATGTATTTGCGAGTTACACATGAAACAAGAGAGACAGTGACACACAGCAGACCGAGACATGAGACGGAAGGGGAGACGCGTGTGGAAGGAGGCAGACAAGCAAGTGGTGTGTGTGTGTTGGCTGGGGGAGGGTGCTGAACCGTTCATTCATGGGAGGCAGGGCGGCAGCGTGCCAAGCTGGGTGCAGCAGGCGGGGGCGTGCGCGCGCGCCTGGAAAACAAAGGAAAACGAGGGACGGGGGGAAGCACGCAGCGGGTAGCAGGCAAGGGAGGTGAGTTTTTTTTTTTGGTGGCCTGGCGGCCGCTTTTCTTGGGGGGGGGGCGAAGGGGTGTGTGGTGGCGCTGAGGGGGCGGCGGCTGGGCGGGTAGCCAGCACGCCCCCCACAAAACTGGGGTGGCACCTGGTCAGAGATAGGGGAGATACGCCAGAGGGGGGGAGGGAATAGGGGGCAAGTGCTTCGAAGCAAATGATGAAAGACGGCGCCGGGGGGGAGGGGGGTTCAGTCACACATGGCGAGATGTCTGGAGGGCCAACAGCAGGCGAGCGAGCAAGCACAAACAGGGTGGGGGAGCAGGGGACAAAACGGGACGAGGTGCGGAGCGGCGGGGACAGCGGGGGGCAAAGTGCGTTGGGAGGAGCGGGGGGGAGAGAAGCGGGTGGGGGGCGGGCGGGTGGCGTGTACATGCGGGCGGCAGGAGCGCCGGGCGGCAGGAGCGCCGGGCGGCGGGCTTGCGCGCTCCGGCAAGGGGGTGGGGGGCGTGCGGGGGGGAGAGGTGGGCGTGCCGCGGGGCGGCGGCGGCTCGCAGCGGTGGCGGCTGGACAGAGGGCGGGGGGCGTGCACTTATCGCTGGCTGGGGGGGCGGAGCGCGGCCGCATGGGGCCGGCGGTCTGGGGTGCCCGGGGGCACAGCACGAGGAGCAGCAGGCAGCAGCAGGAAACATATGATGGCGATGATGATCCGGGAAAACGGTGTGAGAAGGGTAGTGTAAATCAAAGAATTGGGGGGTTGAAGAGAAAGCCAGCGGGAGGGAGGGGTGTTGAGAGGGAGGAGAGAGAGGGAGAGGAGGGGGGAAGGGTGAGGGAGGTACAGGGGGCGCCGAGGCGCGGCTGGGGGCGGAGGGCCAGCGGGGCGGCTCTTGTGGGAGGCGAGACGCACGCCGGGGCACCTCTCCCAGCATTGGTGCAGGGGCACCGGCATGGCTGCCGGCTGTCGGTTTCAGGCCTGGGGAGCTATCAAGGGGGTACAGAACAAATGGGGGCGCGGGGGTGGGTGGGAGAAGCTGGGGTGCAAAACAGGCGCAGTGGTGTGAGGTAGGTAGGAAGGGCGGGGCGGTGACGCTGCGTACAGGCTGCCGCGGGCGGGGCGCAGGCTGGCCGCCTCCTCGCGGGAGCCAAGCAGGGAGCAGGGAGGAGAAAAAATGGGCCGCACGGCGTGGACGGAGGGCGGCCAAAAACTGGGGCGCTGATGACGTGGCACGCGACGCGACGTCGACAGGGGGCCGCAGCTACGTGGGCGGTGCCGCTGGCGGGCGCGTGCGGAGGCCGACCTAAGGGCAGGGGGCGTGCTGCTGCATTGCCGACAGCCCCTAGCTAGCTACTAACTCGGGTGGGTGAGGGGTGGGAGGGGTGTTGAGTAGAGGCATGCGTCCCTCTGGGCTCTCGATCGGGTGGTGCTGGGGGAACAAGAAGGGAGGAGAGGAGGGGAGGGGAGGAGACGGCCGCTTGATGGGTCGACAGTCATCAATCGCTGGGCGCTTTGCAGTGCTATGGGTGGGTGGGTGGGTAGGATCAAAGGGCCTGCGACCCGGCAGCGGGCGGAGTGGAGCGGCCGCTGCGGGCGGCATGCTCGGGCCCGGTGCCGGGCACATGTCTGCGCTACTCTTCTTGGGGCGGGTGTTGATGGGCAGAATGATGATGGCCAGTTCTGGGCGGCCTCCCTGGGTGCAACCGCTGCCTCTTCAGTGGAAGCCTGTGCCCAGGCGCAGGCCCGCCAGGTAGTTGCCAAAAGGATCGTTCCTGTCGCCCTGCAGGCAGGCGGGCAGGCAGGGAGGGAGGGGGCAGGGCAGGGGGCGGCGACCATCAGAACGGGTGGTACTTGGGAGGCGCGGCGGGCGCGGCATGCGGAGCGCGCCACTGCCGGCAGCAGCAACTTGAGGAGCAGGCGCGCGGCTTGCCCCGGCTGGCCGCCCACCCACCTGGGCGTTGCCCCACAGGGAGGCCAGGTCGCCAGGCTGCTGCGCCTGCTGCGCCTGCTGCGGGCCGCCGGGCCCAGTTGCACCGAGGACGCCGGCGGGGCCGGGGGCGCTGCCCACGATGCTGGGGGGCGCGCTGCCGCGGCCGTCGCCGCTGCCCGCCTCGCCTCCCAGGCTCAGCTTGGCATCCAGCTCGTCCGGCAGCATGGCGCCGCCCCACAGGTGGTAAGACTCCCCCTCGCCGCCGCCTTCAACGCCGGGGTCAGACCTGCGGGAAGCATGGGGCGGACGGGTAAGGGTGAGCAGGGGAGGCTACATCTTGAGCGGCGAAACGTCGCCCAGCTTACAAGCAGTGTGGCAGCAAACTCGGACGGGCGTGCGCGCAGTGCAGCCAGGTGGGCGAGGCAGCAGGCAGCGTCGCTCTCCTGCCAGCCATGCAGGCGAGCAGTGCGGCTGCGGGAATCTGTACAAGGAGCTCACTTGGGGCGCTGAGGGGCATTGCCGCCGGCAGCAGCCGCGGCAGCTGCCGCCTCGGCCTCCAGCTCAGCCAGCAGCAGGCCCTCGTCCTCCCCGGTGGGGGGCGCGCCGCCAAAGAAGCCGTACTGCGAGGCGTCAAACTGGGCAGACATCTGCTCAACCTTGGCACGCAGGGCGGCCTCGTCTGCGGGGAGGGCAGCAGGTGGGGGAGGAGGGCAGGGTGGGGGGGACCGGTGAGCGGAGTGGAGTGGACAGAGGCAAGGAGGAGCGGATGCCCCAGGCATCGTGAGCGGTGGCATGGCGTGGCAGGGCAGGGCATCCCGGGGCACACAGAGTCAGGGTTCCTTCTGGCCACCAGAGCGCAACATCAGGCACCCCATGCAGGAGGCCATGCACATGTCCATGCACCCTGGTCGCCCCCACTCACCAATGGGCTGCTTGGGGGCGGCAGAGCTGGCCTCCTCAATGTCCAGAGGGAAGTCGTCCTCCTCCCCGCCAGTGGTGCTGTTCTGCTCAGAGGCGGCACGAGCCGAGGCGGCGCGCCCCTGCACGCTGCCCGGGCCGCCACCGCCGCCGCCGCTCAGAGCGGCAGCCGGCGCTGAGGCGTGGGAGTGCGCGGGGGAGGCGGGGGCGGGCGGGGTGGGGGCGCCGATGGAGCCGGGGCGGGAGGAAACAGAGCCGGGGTGGGCGATGGGGATGGAGGGCGAGGGGGCGCCGGGCTGAGCGCCTGCGGTGGGGCAGCGCGGAGGGCATCAGATGGGTCATCGGGTGCAGCCCAGCGGCATAAGATGCCAGCGCGGGCAGTGCCAGGGCACACCAGGGCCCTGCCCAAATGCATCATACACGCACAAAGCCAAAACGCTCAACCGCCCGCGCACCTGGGGTGCCAGCACGCCCTCCCTCCATCTCCGAGCGGTGCGCCTCCGCCACGATCTTCACATCTGCAGGCGAAGCAGGCAGGGCAGACAGGCAGGTGAGCAATTGTATGATAGCCACAGGCAAGCAAGTCAGCAGGGCAGGCAGGCAGGCGGGCGGTTGAGGGGCGGACAACAGCAGGCAGTGCACACATCAGCAGCAGCGGGCTTGCAGGCATCTGAAGCCGGCAGGTGAGCAAGCAGAACGGCGCTGCCCGGCCACACGCACCCGAGGCGCTCAGCCCGCCCAGCAGCCCAGCGTTGACGGCCGCCTCCACCGTGATGTTCAGCTGTGCCAAGGTCTTCCCAATGTCTTGCAGGGTCTGGATGGGGTCGGACTGGCCGTCGCCGGCGCGGCCCGCCAGGCCTGCCAGTGCGGCGCCGGGGCCCGAGGGCAAACGCTGCACCTGCTGCTGGGGCGGCAGCGGGGGGCGCTGGCCGCCCAGCGCCGCCAGCAAGTTGGCCTGCTGCAGCTGTTGCTGCTGCTGCTGCTGCAGCTGTTGCTGCTGCTGCTGTTGCAGCTGCTGCTGTTGCTGCTGCTGCTGCAGCTGGTGCTGCTGCAGCTGGTGCTGCTGCAGCTGGTGCTGTTGCAGCTGCTGTTGCTGGGGAGGCGGGCGCTGCTGCATCTGGGCCGCAGCCTGCTGGGCCTGCCCCAGGATGGCGGCACCGTTGGCCAGGCCTGGGGGGCCGCCGCCACGCTGCTGCTGCTGCTGCTGCTGCAGCTGCAGGCCCAGGTTGGGGGGAAGGCCCTTGTGATGGCCGCCGCCCTGCAGCGCATTCAGCAGGGCTGCCTGCTGCTGGGCGTTCATGGAGCCGGCGTGGGCAGTGGGCGGGGCCACAGGGGCAGCGGGCTTGTTGAGCAGGCCCAGCTGCTGCAGCTGCAGCAGCTGCTCTGTGCTGAGCCCGGTGCCAGCCAAGCTGCCGCCGTGCTGGGGCATCCTCAGGCCTGCAAGGGAGGGACGGTGAGAGCGTGACAGGGGAGGCTGAGGAGAGGGCGGGAAGAAGCTGGCTGCCGGGGGAGCGACTGGAGGATGGGCGGAGGTGTGGGGTAGGAACCAGAGCCTGCAGCCAGGCAAGCAGCGCAACAAGCATGCAGCAGCACGCAGAGCATCATGAGTGCAGGACAGATAATTATAGCAGCAGCGTGCCGCGCCGCTCACCCTGAGCTTGCAGCGCAGCCTGCTGGCGCTGCATCGCAATCAGCGCCTCGCTCTGCAGCTGGGCCGGCGGGCGCTGACCCAGCCCAGCGCCCTGCAGGCCATTGGCACGCAGCGCCTGGCTCAGCAGCAGCTGCTGCTGCGCCTGCCGGTTCGCAGCCACCCGGATCTCAGACTCATGCAGCGCCTGCAGCGTCTGCGCAGTTGCAGGGTTGTTGCCGCCAGCAGCCAGCAGGGCAGCGGCGAACACAGGGCTGAGGCCGCCAGCGCCCCCCAGGCCGCCGCCACCGCCCTGGCGCATGCCCGCCGCAGCCGCCTGGTTCAGATTGAGCTGCTGCTGCAGCGCTAGGCTGTTCAGCTGCCCCTGCAGCAGCTGGTTCTGCTGAGAAACAGACAGGCCCTGTGCAGCACGGCTGAGAGCGTTGGCTTGGTTGATCAGCTGCTGCTGCTGCTGGAGCAGCGCCGCATTCTGCTGCTGCTGCAGCTGCAGCCCCGCCTGCTGCTGCTGCTGCTGCTGAAGCGCGTGCTGCAGCAGCGCCGCGTTCTGGCTCAGGCTGCCCAGGTTGGGCTGCTGCTGCTGCCCCTGGAGCGTCTGCACACCAGAGGGGAGGACACTAAGCACCTCAGCTCTTTGATAGGAGGCAGGTTGCCTGCGGCGAGGCAGGGTGCATGCAGGCGCAGGAGCACAGCATACATGCAGCATGGGACAGCGCACACAGCAGGGCCCTCGCTCACGTTACGCAGCACAGCTTGCTGACGGATGGCAGCCGCCTGCGCAGCTTGGGCAGCCTGGGCTGCAGCCTGCAGGTTGGCCAGGGAGGCCGCCTGCTGCTGCTGCTGCTGCTGCTGCTGCTGCTGTGCTTGGCCGTATCCAGAGGGCGGCAGGCCCTGCTGCGTGCGCTGCTGCGCCGCCAGGTGCTGCTGCAGCAGCTGCTGCTGCGCGGTGCTAGCACCCGCGGGCAAGCCGTTGGGCAGGCCTTGCGGCGTGCCGCCGCGCATCTGCTGCTGCTGCAGCTGCTGCTGCTGCAGGTGAGGCGGCAGGCCGCCCTGCAGGCCTTGCAGCGGGTTGGGCGAGGGCCCGCCGCGCGACATCCCGCCGTCGTAGCTCTGGTTGAGGGAGCCCAGGGATCCCAGAGTGTTGGACGGGCCGGTGGAGGGAGGGCGCTGGAGGGCAGCACCCAGGAGGTCCGAGGGGTGGCCGCCGCCTCCGCCGCCGCCCAGCTGCTGTTGCCAGTTGGGGCGCGGGATGCCGTCCAGGCTGGACCACCCCTTGCCGCCACCGCCACCAGCAGCACCCATGTTGCCGCCACCGCCGCCGGCCATCATGGCAGGGTCGCCGGGCTGAGGGACGCCGGCAGCCAGGCCGCTGAGGGTGCGGGGCGTGTTGGACAGCGAGCCAGCAGGGCTGGGGCCGGTGGAGGGTCCGCCGCCCAGCAGCTCCTGCTGCAGCTGCAGCTGAGTTTGTGGAGGCTGGCCCAGCCCGCTACTGCTGCCAGAGCGGCCAAAGCCTAGCAGCGACGCGTCGCCGCCGCCAGCGAGCATACCCGGCGGCGGGGCGGCACCCGGCGGCCTTGCCGCGGCTTGTGACAGCATATGGCCAGCCACCTGCGAGACAAAGGGCGGCGGGAGGGCAGCAGACGGTCAGCAGCCAAACAGCACGGGCTGCTGGGCAACCCCAGCCCCCACCCAGCAGCAGGATGGCCGCCCCTCAGTGCTGCCCGGCCGTGCTGCCGGCCGCGCAGCCTATCACGGCGCACATGCGCAATAGCAGCGCCGGGAAGGGAGCCGAGGGCGGTGCGGGCCAGGCCCTCGCCTTGCAGAGCCAACCCGGTTGCTGTGAGCCCGCGCCAGCTTGTGCAGGCCCTGCTGTGAGCCGATACAGCCACTCCAGGCAGTCTGACAAGCAGAGCGTGTTCTTGGTGCGGCTGATTAGCGAGACCAAAGCGCAGCGGAACCCTGTTCACCTGTGCGCCTGTGTCCTGCTCTCAAGCGTTGTGGTTGCTGGTGTTGGGCTTTCTGGTTCACTGGGAGACCATAAAACGCTGGCTGGGCGGCACGTTGCTGGCGAGCGAATCGAAGACTTCTGTGGTGGAGACGAGGGGTAGACAGACAAGAAGAGCAGGTCCAAGAGAGAGGCGGGTGTTGAAGGGGAGTTCCAAGCTCCGCAGGCGCTCTTACGGGCAGCGGCAGCGAGGTAGGGTGGCCAGCATGGGCCGCATGAGGGCGCCCGCCGAGCTCCTTCAGCCCTACGTGCAATCGAAACCTGCTCAATCATTTATACTATGTCCTACAGAGCATCTGCCTGCCTGCGCTGGGCTGCCACTCAGGGCCATTGCCGACAGCCTGTTTCGGGAAGCTTTGTGCCCTCCCGGGCCTTGGCTGCCTGCATTACGCACTGCTCTGGGCATCCGTCAGTTCCGGTGAGCTTCCGAGTGCTGCAGGTGGCAGGGAGCAGGTGCAGGTGGCGGCAGCAGGCGGCGCCACGGGCCCTGCCCCACCACGCCTTGGCACCCTTGTCGTCCTTGCTTCTGCAAAAACTTGATCGCTGCCTCCATCTTCTTAATTACCCGCCTGTCGTAGGCGCCCTCCGCCTCCCGCCCGCCCCGCTTCTACGTGCCCTCCCCCCTGGCGGCCACCGCCGCCGGCTCGCTGCACCGCCTGCCCGCCGAGGAGGCGCGGCATGCCACCAAGACGCTGCGCCTGAGGGAAGGCGACCGCCTGGAGCTGTGCGACGGCCACGGTTACACAGTGGTGGCGGAGCTGACGGCAGCTGACCGAAACGGGGCGGTGGCGACCAGCCTCGAGTCACCGGTGCAGGTGGGTGGGAGCGGGAGGGCTGAGCGGGCGGGCAGTGGTGCTCTAGACAGGAGGTGGTGAGCAGGCGCCCCTCGAGCACCCGTCCTTCCTGCCTGCCTGCTGCGCCGGTTGGTACCAGTCTCAGCAGTACATCAAGCAACCTCCACTTTGGTCTTTCAATCCAATGCATTGGCAGCCTGTTGGCACCCATTCGCCCGCTTGCTTGCCCTCTTTACGCATGCACTACCCACCCGCCCGCCTGCATTACACAAAGTGGCTACATGCCCATCTGCCTGCCTCTTCCCGCCCACCCACCTGCGTGCCTGCCCTCACCCACGCACCTTGCCCCCGCAGGTCTCACGAACCGGCTGGCAGTGGGAGGTGGCATGTGCGTGCGGCTCCCTCAAGGGAGGACGCTCAGACTGGCTGGTTGAAAAGTGTGCAGAACTTGGGGCAGCCACGCTCACGCCGCTGCTCACTGAGCGCTCGCCTACCATTGGCAGCGGCAGCGGGGAGGAGGGCCGGGCGCACAGCAGCACGCGCGCGGGCCGGAGAAAAGGTGCGCCAAAGCTGGCCGAGGCCAGGCCGAGCGTGCTACGTGCGTGCTGCCATGGCGCATTGCGTCCGCTTGCGGCTGTTGCTGCTGCTGTTAGCGTTATCTGGAGGCCAAGCATCTGCCAATTACACCCTGCTGCCACGCTTGCAGGGGGCGAGGAAGCGGCAGACGGCGACGACGCTGCCTTTGCCGGTGGCAGCGGCAGCGGGCGGGAGGGGCGGTGGGCACGTGTGGCAACAGCCGCCATGAAGCAGTGCCTGCGGCCGCACGCCATGGCCATCGCCCCACCCTGCAGCGTGCAGCAGCTGTGCATGCGCATCGCGGCGGCAGACACAGCGCTGGTCGGGGTCGCGGGCGCGCCACCGCTAGCCGCAGTGGCCGCCGCGCTGCCAGCGGGGGAGCGAAAAAAAGGCATCCTGTGCATAGGGCCAGAGGGGGACTGGACGCCACAAGAGCTACAGGCGCTGCTGGCGGCGGGGGCGCAACCGGTGGGGCTTGGGGAGCTGCGGCTGCGGGCAGAGACGGCGGCGGTGGCGCTGCTGTCGTATGTGCGGCTGGCGGCACCCGAGCCAGAATGATGCAGCAGGGTGCTGGCAGCGTGTGACGCGATTTTGACGCGAAAGATGCCTTGTTGCTGTCCCACCGTTCTTCAGGGCGCACTTTCTTGTAAATGGCTCCTTTGTTGTTTACAAGGATCACACGGTTGTTGGTTGCCAGCGTTTCTTGACGCTGTGCGCAGGCGTGTCGACAGACATTTGAAGGACGGGACAACGCATGCCGGGCTGCGAACAAGCAGTACAGCAGGGCATAAGGCACGGCAGCGGGTGGTACGCCTGGGTCGCGCCCACATACCCCTGCCAGCGTGCCACCCTGCCAGCCATCCTTCCTTGCCGCAGCCCTGCACTGCGCCCGGGTCCCGTCACGCCACCGACGCCTGCAGCTGGTTCAGCTGCCGGTACACCGCCTGGGAGATGCGGTTGGGCACGGCGCTGGCAAACGCCACCAGCGTCTGCAGCTGCTCGCGCTTGCCGCTCGCCGCCAGCGCACCGGCCGCCGCCAGCAGCACCGCAGGCAGGCGGTCGGCAACGGCGGGGTGCAGGGAGGCCACGCCTGCATGTGCGGGGCGAGGTGGCGGGAGGGGAGGGGAGGGGCGCAAGGGAGGTGATTACAGGACGGATTATGTTGTCCACTAGAGACAGGCGAGGCAACACGGTGCTTCAGGAAGTTGGCAGTGCAAGCTGCTTCTCTGCCATCGGTACGCAAAAACCAGCTGTCCCTCGGCCCCGTGAACACCCAGCCACCCACCCACCCGAGGCGCAGAGCTGCAGGCGGAAGCGCTCGGTGGGCACAAACGGCAGCTCCCCCAGCTTCTGCAGCGTGCGCGTGAAGTCGCCCCTGCAGCAGGCAGACGGGAAGCAAAGCAAAGCACGCACAGTGGGGGAAGGAGCACCAGATTGCCAACAGGCGGCGGCGAGCAAATGCGAGGGAAGCAAGCAAGCTTGCAGCATGGCCCATCCGAATTGGGTAACATACAGGCAGCCACCGGGCGCTGTTGTGAAGCGTTGCCAGAGCGCCTCAACCGACGCATGCGCCGCCCCCTGCTGACCTGGCGCTGGCTGCCAGCATGTCTCGGATGGACTTGAGCTGGTCAAAGGCCTCCACCTCACGCAGGTCCTCTGCACAGCACGCACAGCAGGCACAGCAGCAGCACGGGCAACCCAGCTCAGCTAAAAAGGGATGCCAGGCCAGCAGGCTGCCCAGCAGGCAGGACCGAGAAGTCTGAGCAAGTGCGCAGCCTGGCAGCCTCAAGGCACGGCACATGTAGAAGGAGCCTGAGCTTGGCGCTGGTGCCCGGTTTTTTTTAAGGGGGGGGTCTACGAGGGGCCAGCGAGGGGAAGCGTGCGGCGGGGGCAGCAGGCAGGCAGGCAGGCAGGCTGGGAGCAGGTCCCACCTGGGTCCTGCGTGCTGCCCATGGCGGCCACGGCAGCGTTGCCCCGGCTGATCACCCCCTCAACCTCGTCGCCTGCACAGGCGGGTGGGGCACCAGGTGGCAGGGGTTGAGGAGGACACACGAGTGTGGGGGGACACCCAGTGACTTGCCGTCGGCGCACTGATGGGCACCCACTCTCTTGTTCTGGGGTGCCTGTACGACCGCTCAGGTCCATCCAGGCCGGTCAGGGTGGGTGTGGCACACCAACTCTCAGCAGCTCCCTGGCAACCTGGTGCAGGCTCACAGCAAACAGAGCGGCCCTGCAATGTCCCCAACACCGCCTCCAGCATCCAGCACCAGTGCACAGCATAACTGCTGCCATGCTTGCAGGAGGCCGGGAGGCCTGTCCAGGGGCGGCACCTGGCTAACCGCCTCCCCTGATTGCCTGCCGCCCACGCACCGCGTGCCGCATCGCTGGCTGCCGGCTCCGCCGCGTCCGACAGCCGCTGGTTCAGTATGCGCAGCGCCTGGCGCGGCCGCCCCGCAAACATGAAGAGCTCAACAGCCTCCTCCAGCTGGGGGGAGGGAGGGAGCAGGCAGGGAGGGGCATGGCAGCACACATTCATTCATGAAGCCAAAGGAGGGGGAGCGGGGGCAAGGGCCTTAGTGGGAGGCATGCAGCACTGCACACGTGAACAGCCCAGCAGCCGCCTCCAGCTGTGGGACAGGTGAGGCAGAAGAGAGTGCAAGATAGGGTGAGAGGGTGATGCCGTGGGGTGCGCGGCACACAGGAGGCACGCCAGTGGCTGCGGGGCGAGCTGACATGCGGGGCGAGCTGACATGCGGCTGGCGGACGGGACACAAAGAGCCCCAGGCCTGCGCCGACATTACAGGCTACCTAGTAGGCCACGGCACACTTAGCCCAGACCCCACCTGTGCGCAGGCGGCGCACTCGTGCGCAACCGCCTCCAGCACGCGCCCGCGCTCGGCAGCGTCGGGAATGAACCGTGCCAGCGCGCCGCCCTCTCCCGCTGCAGCACAACAACGGGCGGAAGGGAGCGCGGCCGTGGTGACGCCCCGGCGCAACCCACACAGGTGGGCAACCCCTGCGGCATGCTTTGCTGGGCTGTGCCGAGCCCTCAGCCAGCCAGCCTGCCAGCCAGCCAGCCAGGCAACAGCCCATTGTAAGCATCACCCACCTGCGCCTCCGCTGCCCAGCAGGTACCCGTAAGCCTTGGACTCGACCAGCAGCTCACGCAGCAGCTGCCCCTTGACCTGCAGCGCATGAATGGTCAACTCAGAGTGGTGGTGAGACGGGTGGGGCAGAGGCGGCAGGAGGGAGATGCGTGGCCAGGGTGGAGACAGGTGGGCTGGGTTGAAATGTGCTGGCAGCAGGTCGAGCTTCAGCTGATGCGTCGCCTGCAGTGCCGCGATGCAGACGTCCGTGTGTCCAAACTTTGAGCACAGGCTCGAGCAGCACACCAGGGTGGTGTGGAGGGCACAGGAGAGGACAGGCAAGCCAGCCCCTCCAAGCCCGCTCTCCTGCACCACCGACCCTCGCATGGCCCCCGCAGCCAGCATTGTGGTAGCCCAGTGCCCCTTGCCTCCCTTCCTCGTCCTTTTGCACAACAGCATGCTGCACAACAAGTGCAGGCCTGTGGAGGCTCACCTGCACCGAGCCCCCCATGGCCGCCGCCGCCAGCATGTAGTACTCCAGTGCCAGCGGGGCGTCGGTGTACAAAAACTCCTTGGCGTAGCGGTGGATCAGCTGCCCCACCTCCACGCCCCGCCCGCCCGCGCCTGCAGACGGGGACAAAAGGGAGCGGTACTGGAGGTTTGGAAGGGCAGGGACAGCACTGAGAGGTGGCAAGAGCAAGCAGCAAATTCATGCGTGCAGTTTTAAAGCAGAAACCCACCACCCGCCTGCCTGCCCACCATTCTCCGCCGTCACGCCCAGTCCTGGCTCATCCCCCCCTGGCTGCCTCCCAAAAATGCCCCCACCACCCACCTGAATCTGCTGCCGAGGTGTCGAGCACCTGGTAGTGCTGCAGGCAGATGGCCAGGTGTACCGCATCCAGGCGGTACTCCTTGGTGGCAGCCTCACGTGCCAGGAAGGCCACCGCGCCCCTGCAGGCGCATGAGACACAGACACACACCCTTGCTGCACGTGCTGCATGTGCATGGGCCTGGGGAAGAAAGCACGGCCTACAATGGCGCACACAACGAGGTCTAGGGCTATGTGGCTTCGACTTCCCATCCATGAACCCCTGTACACGTGTCCCGTGTCCCCCTGCCCGCCCCTCCCACCCCACCGCCCCCCACACCACCCACCCACACACCTGAACTGCAGGGAGAGCAGCAGCACCACGACGTACAGCAGCGGCTCCTTGCCGTTGTGCGAGTAGTGCGCCGCGGGGTACTGCTGCAGGTAGGTCTGCAGGTCGGACAGGAAGTAGGCGTCCGACACGCCGCCTGCAGGGATGAAGTAGAAGGAGTTGAAAGGGTGAGGGGTACGCTCCGTCGTTGATATCAGACAAGGGCAGGGCAGGCCTGCAAGTCGGGCACAATGTAGGCGTCGGAAGCACCGCGTTGAGGGTTTGCTACAGGCCATGCCGCAGTACCCCCCACACCCGCCCACAAGCCCGCAGCGCACCCGCGCTGCTGCTGCCGGCGGCGCCGGCAAAGCTGACGCCGCGTGCGCCGCCCTCTGTGCGCACGAGGCAGAGCTTGAACCAGAGGAAGTCCTCGATGGTGGGGAAGAAGGAGGGGGACTCCTGCGGGGGTGGGCAGGCAAGGGTTGGGTGGAGGGAGGCAAGCAAGGCGTTAGAAAGATGCGCAGGGAGATGGGTGGGCATGGGAGCAGGTCAGCGGATGCGCAGGCTGCTGGGCACGCTGGCCAGGCAGACGGGGCGCGCAGGTGTAGGATGGCCAGTTCACCCCTGCCTTCCCCAATCCCCCGCCCTTACAGGGGAGCCCTGCCCTTTACACAATACCCTGCACATCCTCTTTCGCACATCCCCTCCTCGACTTGCAGTGCAGGCCCGGCATGCCGGCATGCCCACCTTGGCCACCGCCTCCGCCCCTCGGTTGTACCCCGCCACGAGCGCGTGCACCATGGCACGCTGCGCCGAGAAGGCGTGCCGCTGCCGCGCGCTCTTGTCGCGCAGCAGGCGGTCGCACTCGGCCGACAGGTGCGCGCAGGCGTCGCCGCCCAGGGGGCGGCAGCCGCCCTCAGCCCAGGCCGACAGGTGGGCAGCCAGGTCAGAGGCGCCAGCGCGGGGGGTCATCACCTCTCGCATGCCCTTGGCTACCTGCGGGCGGGCGAGGAGACAAAGACGGATGTAGGGCATGTGGACAGAGAAGAGTGGGGAGCTGCTGGGGATGGATGCATGGATGGTCGGTTGCGTGGCAGGCAGGAGGAAGGGCATGCATGTGAAGGCAGCTGAGGGCAAGCAGCTGGCAGGCAGGGCAAGCAGGCGGTGCTGAAGGCCCTCGCTTGCCACTGCTCTGCTGCTGCCATCTCACGCTACCAGGGCCGCACCACGACCCGACACACCTTCAGTCCACCAACCACTCAAACGCCGCCTCACCTGCACAGCCTCGGCATGGAAGCCTGCCCGCAGGCAGCAGTAGACACGCATCCAGGAGGTGTCCACGCCGCCAGGCTGCAGGCAGTGGGTCGGTTCCAGAGGTGAAGGACAGCACAGAGGGCGGAGTTGACGTGAAGGAGCACGGGAGCAGGGCCAAAGGCACGCTGGCAAACTTGCCCCACACCACCACACCGCCTCCAAGCTAAAATGCACACAACATGCACGGCATGCACGTAAGCACAGTGATGAACACCCTACACCCACTTCATATCAACACCCACACAACTCACCTGCCGTTACTCCAGCCACGCCACGACTCGTTGGCCCCATCTCTCCCAGCCTCCCTTCCTACCACACCTGCTAAAAGCTCAAGCCCCGTCCACAAGTTGCTGGCCCCACCACCCATCCCCCACCAGCCGTTCCTCCCACCTGGTCAAAGTCGAGCGCCCCGCGGTCCTTCTCCTTGACACGCAGAAAGGCGTTGACCAGGCCCAGCCGGCTGGGGCTGCCACCCAGCGCAGCCTGTGGGAACGCGGGGGGAGCGGCGGCAGGGAGGGTGTGCAAGAAGCAGGCGGCAGGGGGGGTGAGCAGACAGGATTACTGCCAACACAGCCAACAGGCCTGCTTGCACATTCCACAAGCTGCCCTTGCTGCCTTGCCCACATCTTGAGCCCCAGCAAGCCACAACCCTTGTCCCAGATTAGGCTCTCACCTGCGGAGCGGTACCTGGCCACCGCTTTCTACATTCATGGCGTGAAGCTCCCCCGTGCTGGTTACACCTCGAGGGACACTGAAACACTCCCAAGCCCTCACCCCTCAAAACTACCCCGTTTTGCCCCCCCCACCTGCGTGCGGTGCGTGGCCACCACCTTCTGGATGTAGGCCGTGAAGTTGTCCTCCAAGTAGCGGCGCGCCCCCGCCAGCAGCGCCTCGGTGCGCTGCGTGCGCGCCGCCGCCGGCAGCGCGCCCACGCCGCCCAGCAGGCGCGCCAGCACCTGCCACACGCGCGCCATGGTGGTGCGCCGCTCGCCTGCGGGTTGAAACAGATGCATCGGGGACATGGGTTGGGGTGGGAGGTGAGGGAGCGCAGGCAGGCAGGGAGCGGACCAAACAAACCTTGCAAGACTGCAGCCAGAACGACTGTTTGCCAGAGGAGACAAGGCCACGGAGCAGGCAGCCGCCAACATCCGCTGCCTCCCACACCCACCAACCCCTCACCGTTGCTCTCGTCTGAGCAGGCCGCAGCAAATTCGCCCACCGCGTCGTAGCCCTGCCCACCCGCCACATCAGCCGCATTCATCTTCCTCACAACCTCCGCATACTTGGCCGCCCGCCCCCGCAGCTGCAGGTTGCCAGCCGCCAGCGGGGTGCCGCCCATCAGCGGCGAGCGGCCGCCCAGCAGGGGGGTGCCGCGGTAGGCGGGGCTGGGGGTCACACCGCCGGCCATGGGCCGCGCGGCGTAGGGCGACATCGCCCCGCCAGGGGAGGGGCCCGGGGTCAGGCCTGTGCTGGTTGAGTAGGGGGCCACTGAGTCGAAGAGCGTGCGCTTCTCCTGTGGTGGCGCCGGGGAGAGGGGAAGGCAGGGGAGGGGAGCACTGCGTCAGCATGGTGTTGCACAGGTTGCCGGGCAATGCCGGTGCCACAGTCTCTCTGCGATATATGGTCTGCACAGCATCCGGCCCTGCCAACAAAGTACAGCATGGCATGGCACAGCACGGCACAGCACGACATAGCACAGCCAGGACTGACCACAGCATGCAAACACACCATCGTGCGCGACCGCCCCTGTTCCACGCGACAAGGCCCCGCGTAACTGCCATCCCCCCGCACCTGCTGCCACCCCTGCTCCATGCAGCTGTCCATGAAGTCCTCAAACGCGGACACAGCGCTCTGCTGGGCCTCCTGGATGGCGGTCACGCTGATCATCTCGTGCACCTGGGGGGGAGGCGGGCAGGGAGGGCAGGGGGCACACAAGTGTCGGGGGCAGGGTGGGGGAAGGGCGGGGGCAACAAAAATGGGCGCCGTACCAGCATAGACCACGGTCCATCCTGCCCAGGTCACATGCCCCACCCTGCACATACATGACATGGGCGTCCGGCCCGGACCATGCCTGTGCGAGCAGCCAGCTCAGCATGCCGCCAGCTCAGCACGCGGCCCAACACCCTGCGAACCGTCAGCTCAGCGCAGCACCCACCTGCTGCAGGTACTCCTCCACCGTGGCCGTCTCCACCGTGAACACATCCTCATAAGTGGGGCGCAGCTCAAAGGTCTGCAACGCCTGGGTCAGCTTGCGGGGGTTGAGCCCCTCGTGTGCCAGCAGGCGGGACGCCTCCAGGCTCTCAGCTGTCGCGTCGGCGCGCGCAGCGCGGGCACGCAACTTCTGGCTGTACTGCTCCACCTGCAGGATGTCGCGCTGCACCCGGGGGAAGGCTTGCTCCTGCAGCACCCAGCAAGGGGAGGAGGCAGGTGATGAGGGGAGGCAACGATTGCCCTGGCGCCAGACAGTCGGTAGGCAATGAGCAATGTGCCCTGCGGTGCAGCCCACGCACCGTGCGGACAAGGTCCTGGGACTGCAGGAGCAGGGCATCCCAGTCCGCCGCGCGCTGGCCTCCTGCCGCCATCCTGGCCGGCTCCTCTCGTCGGCCCGCCACCTGCAGTGGCAGCGGAGGGCGGTGGCGGCGGCGGTGAGGCAACAGCAGGGCGGCGCGTTTCATCGCAGGCTGCAGAGTGAGTCGGCTGCATTGCCCATAAATCGCGACTGCTGCCAGGCAAAGGCAGGGACAGCCGCTGCGCTCATCACCCGCTCCGCTGTCGGCCGTAGCTCCCCAACCTGCAACTGCGATAAATGCTACCTGCTAGAGATTTGCTGGCGTCTCAGACCCTCAGTCCAGCCTCCGGTGCCCAGCTGCAGCCTCGCGAATTCGTTTGATCGAGGCGCACGGCGCCTTTGAAGCGGTGAAGGGTGCCAGTGTGGCAATGGATGCCCTGTTGACAAATGCGCGCAAGATGGCGCGAGACAGCGACATGTGGGCATGTGCATGCTGCCATGGCGACGGTAGGCGGCAGCAGGCTGGCAGCGGGAGGCGGGTCTGCCTCAGAAAGGCAGATGTCAACAGCTGAATGGCACCTGACATCTCAGCCGCTCACTGATATTGAATACATGCCTAACGTTCAGGCCACAAGTTCCCATACTGCTCCCCGTAGCCACATGCCTGCCCCATCCTCCCTTCCCATCTGCCTGGCGCTTTTGATCCGTTTCTGTTCAACACGCACCCGACAGCCCGACAGTGCCATTCACACTCGGCTCCTATGCAGGCAAAGCAAGCTGCACATGAGAGACATTGCACAAGTGAGCAACCTGCATGCATGGTGCCCTCAGGCATCGCCGGCCGCAGCCGCCGCCTCCAGCTCGCCGGCCGCCAGCGAGCGCACGCGTGGCATCAGCGCCTCCAGCTGCAGTGCCAGCTCATCGGCTGCCTCCGCCTCCGCCGCCCCACCACCGCCCGGCTGCAGCTTCAGCTGCTCCACCACGGCAGAGTGGAAGTCGTCCAGAAGCTGGCAGGCCTCCTCGGGAAGAGCACTGGGCCCGGTGCGAAGGTACTTGACGGCAGCTGCCAGCGCGCGCCCGGGCAGGCTCACCATCCGGCTGTGCTGCCGCACCAGCAGCAGCGGCACCACCAGCGCCAGCAGGGCGGAGGCATCGGCAGCAGAGGCGGCAGCAGCCTCCCATGCCTTGCGCTGGGCGAACACCAGGGCACGCTCTGCTTTCTTGTCCAGCCGCCGCAGCCGTAGGCCCGCCGCCTCGGCCGCCGCCTCCAGGTCGGATTGGAAGGCCTGCCAAGGAGGAGGCAGAGGTGGACGGGGGGCGGGGGTGCAGGACAGTACTGTGAGAGTCAAGACGATGGTGTGTGCCGCGCTCCAGTAAGAGGGTGCTCCAGCAAGCCACACGAGCATGTCACGCCCTTTCGTGCCCAGCAGGCACAGCGTGGCACACGCACCTCCAGGCTGCCGCCTCCCAGCTTGTCCACTGCCGTGCTGACCACAGACTTGACGTCTGGGGCCAGGTGCTTGATCACCGCAGAGCGCTGCGCTGCGCTCAGCGGCCCCGCCGCCGCGTCAGTCAGCGCTGTATTGCCGCCGCCGCCGCTGCCGCCCTCGCCGCCGCTGCCATCCTGCTCCTCATCGGCCGCCAGGTAGCGCAGCAGGGCGTCGGCGCAGTCGCCGGCCACGGCGCGCAGCAGGTGGCGCTGCAGCATGGCGCTGGTGTCGTCATCAGAAGAGAACAGCTCGACGCCGTGTCCATACAGCTGCAGCCTGCAGGCGGCAGTTGGGGCGGTTGCAAGGGCGCCAAGGGTTTCCTGAGTGACAGAACGCGGTTGTGTTGAGACAGCGGCGCCCCAGCATGAATTAGTCAGAAAGGTGAGTATGCAAGGCACGGTTGGATGCAGCACGGCGCGGCGTAGGACCAGCACAGCATGGCTCAATGCAGCACAGCACAGCATGGCTCAATGCAGCACAGCACAGCACAGCACAGCACAGCACAGCACAGCAGGGGACCAGCACCGCGTAGCATCCACAGCTCGTGCTCACCAGCGTAGCGGAACAGCGACGCACAACACGGTACAACAGGGAGCAGCAACCAAGACACCCACCTCTCGTATGCCGTGTCCAAAGCCGCAGCCGCTGCCTCACGCAGGCGCCGCCGCCGCTCCGCCCCTGCCGTGAAGATGGCATGCAGCGCACGCTCATACTCGCTGACCACAGCTGGGCGCAGCTCTGCAGGCGGGGCAGGGCAGGGTGGGGCGGGTCAGCAGACGGGGGCATGGGTGAGCATGACGGGGGCATGGCGCTGCAGGCAGGCCATGGTATATGCAGCAGGCTGGCTTTGGATTGAGAGCCAGCAATAGAGCAGAGGATCCTGCACTCTGAGCCGCCGGCGGCGCACCTGTGGCAATGGCGGAGGGCAGCTCGCCGTCGGCGCCCGCCCCCTCCGTGTCTGGGTGCAGGTCGACCACACGCTGCGCCAGGCTGGCCAGGCTCAGCACCCCGCTGGTGGCAGCATTGCCACCGGCACTGCCCGCCTGCCCGCCCGCCGCTGCCTTGCCACCGCCGCCGCCCTTGGCTGCCTTGCCGCCACCGCCGCCGCCGCCGCCGCCCTTGCCCTTCTTGCCGCCGCGACCTCCTTTCTTCCCCTTCTTCCCTCCCATGTCCCAATCGTCGTCCGACTCAGAGTCTGCCGCTGCCGCCGCTGCTGCCGCTTTCTTGCTGCTGGCCTCAGCCGCCGCGGCCGCCTTGCCGCCGCCCGCACCGCCCGCCACCCGTGCTTTCTTCGCCTTGTGTGCCTCGTCGGCCGCCTGCCGGGCCGCCTCCAGAAGTTGCTGCCGGATGCCCTCCAGCATGGCACTTGTCACCACACAGGTGCCCGCCAGGACGTGTGCCGCGCCGCCTGTGGCGGCCACCGCTCCCGCCACCGCTTTGCAGCTGGCCAGCAGGGCGGCGGTGTCGGAGAGGGAGAGGATTGAGGGGACGTGGGGCAGGATGTCGCACCAGCCGCCGCCCGACAGGGCCTCCTCAATGATTGCCTCCACCTGGGGCGGAGGAGAATCATGTGTGTGTGTGTTCATTGTATTGTGCCAAGTTTGATGTGGGAGAACGGTGAGGAGGGGTGGGGAATGCGGTTGAGGCGGGTATGGGAGTAAGGTAGGCAGACCGAGGTGACATTACTGGACAGTGAGCAAGGTGGAGCGCCTGAGGAGGGCAGGGCAGGCAGGCGGAGGCTGGCAGGAGCAGGGGCCCAGGCAGCAGGCTGGGGGTGCAGGGTTGTTCAAGGAGAGCGAGCATGCATTGCAACGGTTGGAGGGTGGCTGTACGCCATGTACAGATCAGGCATGTCCCGCATCTGCCCCAACCCATGTGCCCCAGGCCCGCACCACGCTGTGCCCCACCTGATCCACCACAGCAGGAGACACGAATGCCGACTCCAGAGCAATGCCGTCTGGGAAGTGCTGCGCCAGGAACTGCTTGGGCTGGGGGATGCCGTACTGCTTGACCTGCAGTACGGGGGGCAGGGTTGGGCAGGAGATGAGTGGCGGGAAGAAGCTGTGAGGCCAGGAGGATGAGAGCCGGGGAGAGAGCCGGGTGTGAGAAGGGAGGCCGAGGTTGGAGGGCAAGGTGCGCAGCGCTGAGCTTGTGGTGCAATGTGCCGTGCCATGCTGGACAGCACTGGTCTGGCGACAGAAGCGCTGGACACCATTGAAACACACACACCAACACATGCCCCCCAACCCCTTGCCTCGCCCACCGCAACGCATCCATTGTGCACCACTTCTGCTGGGAGCAGCGAAGATGCAATCCTGCCTAAACAAAAGTAGTGGCAAAACACAACAGGGACAGGCGGCTCACCGTGTCGTATCCGATGTACCCGTTCTGCTGGAAGAAGCGCTTGACGGCGTCCTGCTGGGAGGCCACGTAGCTGGCGGGCACCCAGCTGCTGGCGCCCGCGGCAAGCTTGCCCGCCACGCTGCCTGCGGGGGTTGGGGGCAGGGGCAGCAGGGGGAGGGGTGCGCAGGTTGGCAGGCGAGCAGGCAGGGCGCAGGGAAGGGAAGGGAGCGGCCTGGTGGGCAGGACACCAGCTTCGGTAGTGGGCTCGTATAATAATATCCTCGCAGGGGACGGGCCCCACCAGCACATCGCAGCAGGCATCACCGGCACACGACAGGTAGCGGCAGCGGCGCAGCGCCTGCAGCACCAAAGCAGCTCTGCAGACAGCGTTGCTTTGACGCACACGTGTGCTGCTTCCTGCCCCGCTTCCCCTCCCCTCGCCGCACCTTCTGTCACCAGTTCGTCAATCAGGCTGGGCACCAGGGCGTTCAGGGAGGCCACACCCTCGATCCCCAGCTCCTTGACCAGGACGGGGATGGACAGGGGGCAGACGGCGGCACGCAGGGCACCCCTGCAGCGGCACGCGCAAAAAGGTAGGGTCGGCCGGGCCGCGGGACACTTGGGTCGGCGCATGCGGCCGTGGGTGCAGCAGCGCAGCGGAGCGAGTGCAAAGGACAAAGCCACCCACCAGCCTGCCTGCTCATGGACCAGGCCTCCAGCCCGCCTGCCCGCCACCCACACGCATGTGCTGCCCCAATCGATGTGTTGCTTGCCCGCCAGCCTGCCCTCAGACAACCTTCCTGCTGCCTGCTGGCGATAGCCTCTTGCGTCACATCAACCTTCCTTCCCACCTCAGCTGCGCCTTGATGCGCTGCAGGTAGGCCTCAGTGTAGACCACCCCCGCCTCCATGCGCCCGCGAATGGCACCGCTGCCCACGCGCCCCGACAGCACGCCGCTGATCATCTCGGTGCCCAGCCCAAACCGGCGGGCGAGGTCACCCACTGCGGGGCCAAGGGTCAGAGGCAGTGGGACGCAGGCAGGTGGCTGGGAAGCAGTCGTTGTGGGGGCTGATTCCTACCCCAGGGCTGGGGAGGAGGGGCAAGCGGGCGGGCAGCACCATAGTTGAGGCAGAGGTGGGCACATGCGCATGCACTCGTGCGCTGCACTAGCCGAACAGGCCAAACTCTGTGCCGGAAACAGCCGTCATCTTCTCCCATCACTGGCTGCAGTGCACGCCTCTGCCTACTTGGCTGCTGCCACCATCACGCCCCCGCCCAGGTCAATGCACCCGACGCCCCCTGTTTGAGTGCACAGCGCACCCACCTGAGACCACCCCCGCCTCCTGCAGCTGCTCATCTACCTCGGCAGCCAGCCCGTCAAAGTATGCCGTGCTGAACAGCTCCCCCTGCAACCGAGGGGGGGGCATCCAGCTATGTGAGAGCCCACTCACCCCATTGGGGCTCCCTAATACAGGCAGCAGCACCGGGGCCAGCATGGGGGGAGGCATTCTGTGGTTCCAGGCTGTTTGGGCAGGACCAGAGTTTTGCTGCACAGTGCGGGGCAGGCGCCTGGCCGGCAGGCTCGTGCGCCCAGCCGGGCACACCAGACAGCGGGCTGCACAGCGCCAGCATGCATGCCTGCCCCACCAACTGCTCAACCGCGCAACCTGATTGATGCAGTAAACCGCTGGCAGTGCGCACCTGCGCCAGGCTGATGGCCCCGCCGCTGCCCGACACCACCGTGTCTGCGGCCCGCTCGCAGTGCACCAAATCCAGGCCCAGCTGGGAGGGCAGGTCCACCTGCATCAGTTTTGATAGGGGTGGACTCAGAGTGCAGGTGGGTGGCTGACAAGGTTTCTGGGACAGCAAGCAGGCAGACAGGCATGCAGGCAGGTGGGACCATTCCCTGCTGTGCGGGCAGGCCCCGATCTGCGCAGGTGAGCGACTCAGGGGGCAAGTCGTGGGGTGGTAAGCAGCGAACAGGCTGACGTACCCGTGCGTTGGCCGTGAGCACGGCTTGATGTGAACACCACCTGCCCAGCCGTGTGCCCTCACGTCACAGCCCAGCCACCCTCTCCCAAGCCGCCCCCCACCCACTCGCATAAGACCCAGGGCCTGCCCCTGCCCAGCCAGCACACCCCCTCACCACTGGGATGCGCCCGCCGGCGGCACGCAACGCGCCGCGCACTTCGGCGGCCGCCCGCTCCCGGGTCACATACTCCTTGCCGTTTGTGGTGTACAGCAGGTCGTCGCCCAGCAGGCCCAGCGACTTGAGCTTGTTCACCAGCTCCACGACGTTGCGCTCAGACAGGCGCGTCTATAGGGGAGGGGCAAAGGGTGAAGGGAGAGGAGGAACATGGCAACCCAGGTCAGTGCAGCGCGCAGGGGCGGTGGGGTAGGGTGGCAGAGGCCCAAGTCCGGCCAGGGTGATCAGGATAGTTTGTACGAAGGCCCACATCTGGTAGCAATACTCGAAGCAAGGGGACGAACAATGCGAGAAACAGGGGGTAAGCGACGCGCTGCCACCGGCGCCAGCACCAGCGCCGCCACCTCCACGCCACCGCCGCTGCCGGCCCACCTTGCTCTTCTTCTGCTGCGCGGCCTCTAGCCCGCTCAGCAGGTCATCTAGCGACAGCTCCATCGTTGCGTCCTGCGTCCCGCCCCGATCGCGGCGCTATTCCCAGGACGTGGCGGAGTGTGGCGCCTCGCTCAGCCCTCCGTGTGCCGATCCCTGCCTAGGAAATTGCGATCAGCATGGACACGACGCGCCCCGAGCCTGTGCCACAGTCAGCTCACGCAGTACAGACTGTACAGGCGGTGAATGCAGCTGGTGACGGCAGCTTGGTGAATGCCCAGCCAGCATGCCGCTCTTGGTAGCAGCCCTCTGCTGACTGTGGCTCATACAATCAATGTGTGAGGACTAACTGTGTATCCCCTGCTGCTTGCACTGTGCGTACTCGCCCTCCCCCCTGGTGCGCCCTCCCCTTGGATCCGGACCCTCCAAAACGTCGCCCAACGCTGTGCAGCCGTGTTCCTGGTGAATGCTCATATAAACAGGCCTCGGCTGGCATTGGCTCTCTGCGGCCGTAAAGAATAGCCGGGCTGCAACGATGTCCAAATGGCAGCAGCAGCAGCAGCAGCTGCAATCCCCTCCCGCTGGCACTTCAGCTGAGCAGCGGCAGGCCGTGGGGCAGAGGGTCCTGCACCAAGGCAGGTGGGGTATGCTAGGCGAGGTGTGCTGCCAGGAGCAGCCCAGCCTGCTGCCGAGGAATAAGGGAACTGATGTTGGCGAGCTGCTGCATGCGGCACTTACTGTGGACACAACCGCCCCTCTTGTGTTAGATATCTTGCCTTGCGCTATGGGGCTGGTCTCAGCAGGACTGTGAGCTGGGGATATGCTCTTTCTCTGCCCGTCACGGCTGGTACTGCACCACCGAAGTGCCGGCGCTAGCTGGCCTGCCTCCTGCTCATGCATGCCACAGCAGAGCTTCGGCACCAGCCGGATGCACACACATGTGGGTAGGTGTGGCTGTGTCTGCCAAGCACGGGCGCACCTTCATGATGCACCCACACATGCATCACCGTTCCCCAGCACTGGGTATGAACTATTTGTGCAGCCGGGAGGTCCCTGTGGGTCTGGGAGCCGGCAGAGGGGCCCGGGATATAGGCTGCCTTGCTGCCTGGCGGCACCCGCCCTGCATGCTGCGCTGTCCATGCTGTGCTGTCCATGCTGCAGGGTCGCCTGGCCCTCTTTTAAGCCCAAACCACCTACACTGCTTTACTCTTCTCCCCATCTCTCAGCTCTTGCATACTCCACACCTGCAACCATGAAGGCCGTGGCTCTCCTGCTCGTGGCAATGCTGTGCCTGGCCACCGGAGCCTCCGCCCGCGCGTGCAATGGCAAGGACTATACCTGCTCGAACACCTCGTGAGTTTAATCTTCTTGCCGCAAGGGAGTGGGAGTGTTGCAACCACCGAGTGTGGAACCTTGATCATGTTCAGAAGTTGAACGGACGGCGTGTCGGCTCACATTTGCGGCCATTTGCGGATCCAGCACGCTTTGCCAGGGCCTGGATGAATGAAAAAACGCGGGGACAGTTTGGAAGGCGATACGGCGGACCGTCCGTTTCCGTCCCCCCCACGCGTGCGAGCAACAAAGTTCGTTGCGAGCCTGCCCGTGATTGGGGCCTAAACTGCCGCTACTGGTGCTCCTGAGATGGCGCCGGATGTCTGCAAGCCTGCGAGCAGCTCCCTGCAGTGGCCGGCGGTGGCCCGAGCGGCCGGTTTCTGGGGACTGCCGGGGGTGTCGGTCCCCTCCGTCCTGCGGCACTCCCTCACCGCACCTCAACGCCTCCCCCTGCCCTTGCCCCCCTTCCCTCACCGCAGTTCTTTCTGCCTGAGCGGCCGCACGATCCAGTGCGCTCCCGGCACCCGCTGCCTGCGCACCGGCAGCCGCACCCGCTCCCCCTGCGTGACCTCCAAGCCCCCCACCTGCGTGGGCGTGCCCGACTACCAGTGCTTCACCAGCACGTAAGCTTTCGCTGCGTCCCTTGTTCGTTGATGTTTGTGGGACTGCCTACCGTCTGGGAAGAACAAGGGGGGCCGTCGGCTGTGCCCCGCAGCAGCGCTGCCCGCCAGTCCCCCTTGCTGTCTCCTCGCCTTCCAGGCCAACCAACCGCCCGCCTGCGCACCGGCCCTGCCGTGTGCGCTACCCCACGCCGTGTCTCTTACATCCTCCTCCACTGCCCAACCTTGCGCTGCAGCTCTTTCTGCCAGGCTGGCAAGGAGCTGCGCTGCGGCGCCGGCACCGTCTGCAAGGCTGGCGGCAAGGCCCCCTGCGTGACCGCCTAAGCGCCCTGCCTGCGGACGCTTGAGCTTTAGCCCTCATCAAGGTGGCGACTGACTTGTGAGAGGATTTTACCTCTGCTCGGTCTTGTGCTGCGCTGCCACAACACAGTCCCCCGCGAGCGTCCTGCCCTAGCTGGCAAGACCTCTGCTCCCCGCCCCGTCCCGTCTTTTCTGCGGTATCTGCCTGAAGTCGACGTGCCGTTCCTGACCTGGTATGCATCTTTTGACTTTGATTGAGTTCCCTGAAACACGGAGTCACATGTAATGCTCTCTTTGCCCCCGTGCTCGTCAATGCCAGCATTAGTCCCGCTCGGTGCAGCCACTGGTGGGAGGCTTGATTACAGAAGGCGCCCGCGTTGGTGGGGTTGAGTGAGCTGCCAATCTAGTGAAGGGGCGTATTGTACTCCTGTGTGGACGACGGGACCTTGGAAGCACCTGGTGGGCGTGAATCACCTGCCCTCCAACTCAGCATGACGCTTCCCGCACCGCCACCGCCCGCTAGTCGTGCGGCACGCCGCCTCATGCACTGCTCTTATCTCGGCAGCTGCATTGGCCCTGGCAGCTGATGCAATTTCTTCCTCGGATTGCTGCCCGTCTTGAGCCCTGCAGTCTGTCGAGCACCTGAGCGGTCCTAGCGACCTTTTTGGTGTCGCCCCAACGCTTACAGACAGCAGCCGCTCCGCGCAGCGCCTGCCTCTATGTCCTCGGCAGCTGAGTTGGCCCTGAAGAAGAAGTATGCGCTGCTACAGAAGCGCAAGGTATGCCGGGGCCCGGCTCGTGTGGCTCCTGCCCCTTGCTGCACCGCCTCTCGCGCCTGGGAGGAGCACTGCGGAGCTCTCTGAACCGCTCTGAGCATATACCAATGCGCCCCCCCGCCTGCAGGAGGCAGCCGCCGGCGGGAAGGCTGCCGCTGCCGGCGCCGCCGCCACCGCAGGTGCGCACTGGCTTCCACTCATCCCTGGGGCTGGATTGGTTGTCAGGGCCATGTATGGAGAATGGCTGTGCCGTTTAGTACAGGGAAGTGAACATGCACCCATGCACACGTTCTGCAGGCGGTGGCTCGGGTTCAGCGCGGCCAGCAGCGGTTGCACAGCAGCAGGCAGGTGCCAGGCCTGCAACGCAGGATGCGGCTAGGGCAGCAGCCATCCGTGCGCTGCAAGCCAAGCGAGGAGAAGCTGCTGCCGGTGGCGGCGGAGCTGGAGGCAGCACGGCGGCAGCAGCAGCAGCAGCAAATGCAGGGCCCAACAAAGCACAGGGCACAAAGTTGAAGCTTGTGATTCCCAAGCGTGAGATGGCGGCGGGAGCGGCATCGCAGCAGCAGCAGCAGCCAGCAGCGCACAGCGACCCTGGACGAGCGGCGGCACTAGCAGCACTGAGGGCCAAGCAGCAGGTGGGTGCTGCGGGCAGCGGGGGCGGTGCCGCCGCCGCTGCTGCAACCGCAGCGGCACCAGCGGCGCAGCAGGCGGAGGCGCCAGCGCAGCCGAAGCGGCCCGCCATGAAGCGCCCCAGCGTGCGGCCGCGCCCCACGCCGCAGCAGCAGCTGCAGGCGGCGGCAGGCAGCGCTGGCGCGTCTGCTGCCGCAGCGCTGGATGGCACCTTTGGGGTGGAGGCTGCCCAGCTGCAGCAGCAGCAGATGGAGATGTTCACGGGCGGCCTTGGCGCTGGCGGGGAGGAGGAGAGCCGCGAGGCCAAGCGGCAGCGCGTGGAGCGAGAGTGAGTGGGCAGGGGAGGGCTGTGGTTGGCAGTGGGCAGCTGGTTTGCGCCCCCCCCCCGCCCTCATTGGTGGGGGTACTGCGATAATCGCACACCAGGTGGGTGCGTATGAACCGCACTGCCTGCTGTGCCATGCTGTGGTGTGCAGGGCTGAGGCGGGCAGCGCCCTGTCTGTGCTTGACGTCTCGCACACCCTGCCTGCTGCCTCATCCCGTGCCGTGTCACGCTGCGCCTGCTGTGCCACGCTGTGCAGGGCCGAGGTGGGCGCCACCCTGTTTGTGGGCGACCTCCCCCAGTACTGGGGCACCGCCGACCTCTTTGAGTTCTTCAATAAGGAGTTTGACAACGCGCTGGAGGCGCGGGTCATTGGGTCGCAGGTGGGCAGCATGTAGCATGACGGTCACTCCTTTCCTGAACCAGTGCTGGTGTGGGTTTGAGCACCAGCTACAGGGCTGGTCATGGGGCCGCAGGTGGGCAGATTGCTCGGCGGGGAGTGTGGTGGGGCAGGTGGGTGGTGCGCTATGGAGGGAGTTGTATCGAGGAGTGCCGTTGGGAGTGTTTGGGTGCGAGCAATGCGCTGGAGGCGCGCCAGTCGCCACATGGCAAAAGTTGTCTGCTGGTTATTGGTTCTTTGATGTCATTGGTTCTTTGATGAGTTGGGAGCACTTCCCCGGGGCGTTCGGAGGACACATCCCTGCGTTCCGCCCCCCTTCCGTGCACAAATGCCCCCGCCTGCCCACTTGCCCACATATCCCTCGCCCGCTCTTTCCGCCCTGCCCCGCAGTGCTACGGCTTTGTCACCTTTGCCTCCCCAGAGGACGCCGAGGGTGTGCTGGAGTTTGCTCAGCAGCAGGGCGTGTGGGCGGACGACCGCATGCTGCGCATCAACTGGGCGCAGGGCAGCATGCCAGACTGGAAGGTGTGGGGGCGGCACCGCTAAACGCTGGGGCTGTCAGGAAGGATGGGGCTCCCCATGCAGGGAATGCAGTCAGCAGAAAGCTGGGTTGGGTGCATGCGCTGATGGTACGTGCTCCCTCACGCCACCCGGCAGGCCAGCAGCGGTGCACTGCCATGTGCCCGTCCTGCCTGCCTGCCAGCCAGCCTCCAACCCAGTCCTCTCCTGCTCTGCCCCACGACACGTGCCTGCCTCATCCCCGTGCCTGCTGGACCCCGTGCTGTAGAAAGGGCCGGCGGTGTACCGCAGCGCGGACCCTGGCAGCGGCGAGGCCGAGGCCGGGCCGCCCCCTGTGCTGGAGGCTTATGAGCACCCGCGTGTCAAGGAGGCGCGCCTGCAGGCAAGTCGGGTAATCAGTTGGGCTGGGGAGAGCTGTACCCAGCTGTTCATGAGCAGACAGCTGGCCAGATGGCCAGGCGGAAGCTGCGCTGGAGCATGCATGATGCTTTGGGCATTCTTCTGTTGCCTGCTCCCTGGCATGCCTGCTCTCTGCTGCGCCTACAATGCTCAACTGTCACCTTCATGCGCTCAAGTCCCGCCCCGCGCATCCATGTCTCCCGCCGTGCAGGCGCAGCAGCTGGCGGCTACGGTGGATGTGCAGCAGATACAGGCGCTGGCGATGCAGCCACCGCCTGAGCGGCAGCTTGTGAGCTACGAGGACCTCTGATGAGAGCACATGAGCAGACCAGCAGCCCAGGATTGGCTGGATGGTTGACCGCTCAGGGCTGCAAGCTAGCACTGGAGCAGCTTGGGCATAGCACTGCAAGGTAGCAAGCGGTGCACATCCCCTCTCCTTTGCCTCCTGTTCTTTGCCTCCTCTCCCATTGCCTTGTTCAAGTGTTGCATTCACACGACCTGGACCTCACCAGTTTTTGTCACACCAGCAAAGCAAGCAAATTCAAGCAATAAACCAGCGTGCTGGCTGCGGCGCCGCAGCTGCAGCCTCGGTACTGCTCCCCATGCAGCCCTGCTGCATGCTGCCGCCGCGCTGCTGCCGCACTAGAGATTGTGGCCGCTGCCCCGCGGCCCCCCCATGGCATCCTGTCGCCCAGCCCTCAGCGGTGGCTGGTGCCCCACTGCGCAAAGTAGTCCTCACGAGGCTGCTGGGTGTTGAGGAAGGCTGCGCGCTGCGCCTGGCGCTGCGCCGCCTCTGCCGCCTGGCGCTGCAGCTCCGCCGCCACCTGGGCAGCCTGCTGGCGGCGTGCTGCCTCAGCGGCTGCCGCCGCGCGATCCGCCGTCGCCACGTGCGCCGCCTGCTGCGCATCATATGCAGCAGCAGCGGCAGCAGCACGTGCATCTGCTGCGCGCTTGGCCTCCACCTGCGCCGCCTGGGTGTCCAGGATCTGCTGGCGCTGGGCGGGGGAGAGACCCTTGAAGTGGTCGGGGCGCCAGCGGTGGGGGTGCACTGCCGACACGGTGGTTGCAGGCGCCTCGTTGAGCCAGGGGCTGGCCATCGCCGACGCCTGCTCCGCTGCGCTTGCTGCCGCGTCCTGCGCGCGGCGCTGTGCCTCGGTCTGGCGCCGGGCCTCCTGCGATGGGGCGGGGCAGGGCAGGGCAGGCAAATGGCAGAGCTGTGGTGTAAGAGAGTGCTGAAAGTGCACGGCTGCAGGAGCACCCAGGCACTTCACAGGGTGGGCGGGCAGTAAACCAGCGGCAGGCCCATTGCCTCACCTCCTGCTGGCGGCGGAAGGCATCTACGCCCTGCTCGTGTGCTCGGCGTGCATCTGTGGATGCCGCAGCCCGCTGCAGTGCCAGGCTCTCGTGCTGGGCGGCAGCGGTTGCCGCCGAGCGCGTCGCTGCCGCCTCCGCCGCCTCGCGCTCCCGCCGCTCCCGCACCTGCGCGTCAAGCGCCTCCTTGTCGACCTGCGGGGCAGCAGGGGAGCAACCAAGGTGTCGGGCACCGTGCTGGCCGACGTTCAACGGCCGCCATCTTTTCCGCATGTGCCTCTGGCTCACCCCGAACATGCGCTGCTTCTCGTTCTGCATCCGCGCCAGCCGGTTGGGGTCGTGGTTGGGGATGATGGGCTTCGTCATACTTTCAAGTGCCGGGCGAAAAGGGGCGTATGCCTGAGAGAAGGGGAGCGAGGTGTGTTGTGTCGGAACCCAATTATGGATGATGAAAGACCTGCAGGAGCCGGAGAAGGGGAGCAACAACCAGTCAGATGAGGTGGCACCGGTGAGGTGGCACTGCCAGTGACAGGTCTCTTTTGCTGCTGATGCGTTGGGCGGGAGCCTGGGATCGCGGCATACTCATAAATCGGCATTGGCCTGCCGCTGCCCTCCGTCAAGAACCCCACCCACATGGCGCGGCTCACTCTCGCCGTTCAGCAGGCCCAACGCTGTCGGACCCCACTGGAATCAGCACCAGAGCGTCCGATCCGCAACCAGCAGCCGCCACCCTCCTTGCCGCTTGCCGCCTTTGGGCGGCGCCGCCTGCTGAGCGTCGCAGCGCCGCTGCTCTTCCTACCCTGGCGGGGCTGCGATGTGGGCGGAAACTACTCTACAGGTGTGATGTGCGTGTTGCAAGTTAAGGGCAGCTCTGCATACTGCAGCCTCAGCAGCAGGGCTGCGTCGCAGACCCACAATGCCGCTCCAGCCACGCATTGCTTCCCTACCATGCAGGCGTGGCAGGCAACCACGGCGACAATTGCCAGGAAATCTACCAACCTGCAGCCGCTGCAGAGAAGCGGTACGTGCGTGCTGAGCAGGGCTCTGGGCGCCGCCGGATGGCCCTTGCTTTTGTGGCGCTCTGCTAGCGCCGCCGCATTGCATCTTTGTACGGAACTTTCTGCAGGAAACTCACAACAGGTTGCCCTGCCCTGCTGCAGGTTTGCCGCGAAACAGCGGGCAGCAGCAGATGCAGCAGCAGCTTCAGCGCCGCTTGCTCTGCAGCCGGCACAGTTGGCAGCGGAGACTGCACGAGAGGAGCGCGCGACTGTGCTGAAGGAGCAGGCGGCGTTTGAGCGGGCCGCCATGGACACGGAGCGGGCGGGGCGCACGCAGCAGCTGGTGGACAGTATGTGGCAGAGCCTGGAGTGAGTGTGGCCTGCCTGTACCTGGCGTGAGCTGCCGGCCAGCCGTTTGCCACCGGCCAAGAGGGCTGTGTCCCATCTGTATCAAACCTGTTGTAAGTTCAGCCTACTACTCGGCCCCTGCTGGCTGGACTGCCAGCTGCTTGGCGGTGCAGCCCTCAGCTTGCAGCTTGAGCTTACAGCTTGAGTGTTGGTGGGCGCGCGGCGGCGGTAACAAGCGGCGCGTGCCCGCAGTGCTGGCATTTCGTCGGTGAGGGAGGAAGAGGGAACAGGAGGGAATGAGCGGGAAGGAGGGGAGCGCAGTCCCTCAAACAGGGGCAAGGAAGGACAGGCTGGCGGCGGAGTCAGCATGCTGCCGGCTGGGGGCTACAGAGTGGCAGCGCTGGGCTGCTCTGCACGTTGCTGCTGCTGCTGCATGTGCCCGCTTCACTCCTTCTTGTCGTCCGAGGCAAACTGCTTCTTGATCCTACAGGCAGCCGGGAGGGCGGGCAGACAGGTTGACATGCGGACGGCGGGCGTCAAGGCACAGCTGCGCTAGCTGTATCTACGAAGGACCGCACAGGGTCACAAGCTGCTGAGCGTCAGCAAGCACCAAACACACGTTTGAAGCAAGCCGCTCACCACTCAGTGGGTTGGACGAGCCAGAAGGCAGTGACGCCAGCGCACGCCCCCCACAGCATCAGCGACTGCACGCCGGTGGGCCCAGGGGCCACCCGCTTGGCAAGGAGCTGCAGCACAGGGGGAAGGCACAGTGCAATGGCAACGTCAATTGGGCGAAGACGCCGGGCGATAAGACGGACTTCACCGCCGCTGCCGTCTCCACCGCTAGTGCTGCCCGCACCGCGGCTGGCAAGGTCCTACGTCGCGTTGGGGTCAATCAAGGCGCTGCTAGCCATCGAGATGCGGCTGTGGAGGGACTGGCACCCCGGCAGGCGAGGGCCAGCGCTGGTGGGAGAGCGGGCCACCTCTGCCGGCAGTGTCGGCGTGCCCTGGTCCCTCGCCGCTGTCAACCTTGCAAACGCTTCAGACGAGTCGAATAAACCGACTCAGAGGACTCAGCGGGCTGGCCCACTCACCGCCAGACTCGCCATTTGCAGAACCCTGTATTGATTGGCTTGCAGGGGGTGCATGGAGATTAGCGAGCAAGGTTCAAGGGAGATGTAGGCCGGCTCAGGCCTCGGGAGAGCTTTGCGGGGGTTCTGAGGTACAGAGGGCGGTACAGCTGTGTTCGTGGGTCCTCGAAATGATAGTTTGCGTGTATGATCGGGTGTCCATTCGTCCGTGATCAACTTCACGATCACCCCGAGACGCCCAATCGTGTGCCGGTGAAGCTGGTCAACCTGTTTGGGCGCAACTAGCTGCCCAGCCATGCAATTTGTAGCAAATACATGGACAGGCATCAGATGGGCTCTAAGTGGGGGCAGCACCACTGGCGACAAGACACTGGACGACGCTTTGGAGTTGGCAGCGCGGAACGTGGTGGCTTGGCTGCTCAGACACCTCGCCTTCCTGCAAGTGAGTGCAAACGCGGAGGAAGAACCTCAGGGCTCCGTGCGCGCGGTTGGTGGACGCGCCGCGTTGCCTCTGCTGCCGCCGCCACTGCCACGCCTCGGGGCGTCCTCGACAGCCCTGCCGTGCACTGCACTGCGGCCTGCAAGAAGACAAAGAGAAGCTGTCTGCCAGCCTCTGCCTTCCCACCATCCCGAAGCTTCAGCCACAGTGTCGGCTGCTGCCCACACGCCGTTTGCCTCCCTGCCCTCCGCACCTTCAGGACCTGCTGCTTGTGCACGCAACGTCCCAACGGCTGGTGCTGCTCGCCTTCCGGCATCAGCACGCTGCCACGCTGGCGGGTGCCATCAAGGCACCGCCGCCAGCTGGCGCCAGCTGGGAGCAGCTCGACTATTACGTTGACCCGCAGGCTCGCCAGGTGCCGCAACTGCACGGCAGTCGAGCACAACATGAGTTTGGGGCACCGTTGAACTCAATGTTTTGCTACCGCAACTCAACCCCAGGGTTGTTCTGAATCCACCGGGCAGCCAAATTGCAGCTGCATGCATGGCCGGCATGCTGCGCACCTGGCTCCATTCAACCGCCTTCTTTCCTCGCTGCTGCCATGCAGGTGTTGCAATTCGCCGCGCTTCACGCCCTGTCAGCGCACCTGCAGGCGGGGGAGGTGCTGTCGCCGGCGCAGCTGCTGCCGCAAGTCAGTCGGGTGCTGCTGCAGACGGAGGAGGCGCAGGGGGGGAGGATGCTGGAGGCGGTGGCGGGCGCTCTGGCCAGCCAGATGAATGCAGGTGAGTGCCGTGTGAGGGGAGGGCAGGGGTGGGGCTGGGTGGGCTGGCAGCTGGTGCAGGTGGGACATTGCCAGGCCGCCCATGCCGTGTGCCAGGGCACAGAAAGTGCAGTGACAGGGCGTCCACGTGCACTGGCCCTCTCTCTCCGCTTCTAGCCCGCTGTCGAGGCTTGTATTGAGGGCTCCGCCTGTGCACAGCAGCAGGACCAGAAGCCAGGCAGCCCACCACAGCCTGCCTTCTCGCCCCCTCTTGGGAGCTCACATCACCCACATGCAGCAGCATGGGGACGAATGTCTCACATCTCCAGCATCTCATGCGCGCCCCTCCTCCATTGGCAGCTTGTCGTACTTGTTTGAAGCTGTGTGCCTGCTGGCTGTCCCCCCACAGGGCTGCTCATGGTTGACGCCCTGCTGCTGGCCACCCTGGCAGCCGACGTGCTGGGCAGGCCCCCAGAGGCATTCCTGGCTGCCTTCAGGGGGGGCGGCGCCCCGGGCGCCGCCACGCGGGCAGCGCCCAAGCTCGAGTTTGCCTGGGCGGCGCTGCGGGACGCGCTGTTTGCCCTGGAGCGCCCCACAGGTGGGCACACGGGAGCTGTGGGCAGCTTGGTGGGAGCCACAATTGCAGCCTGCAGTCACATCCTCCACCAAGAGAAGCGGGGCAGCATGGGGGATGCATTGGCCATTGGCCATTGCCGTTGGCCTGGGCAGGAGGCGGGGCGGGCTGGTGTGCACAGCGCAGCGCAGGGCCACACCACCATCTTCTTGACCATGCCCTCGCTTCTTAGCGCCCCTCCTTCCTGGCACCCCCCCCCCCACACACACTCACGCGCTGTTTTGTCTCTGCTGTTGTGCTGTGCAGTGGTGTACATCCGGGGCGTGGAGCAGCTGCTGTGCTCCAGCCACGAGGCTTTCGACGCCTTCCAGAAGGCCTTTGGGTCCCAGGGCGAGCTGGCGCTGGAAGGCACCGCCAGCCGGGCGCCGCTGGTGCTGCTGGGCGGCGTGTGCGTGGACGAGTCGGCGGCAGCGCTGGCGGGGAAGCGTGCGCAGCGGCACATGCAGCCGGGCTTCGACGGCCCCTCACTGGGTGGCCTGGGAGGCGGCGGCGGCAATGGAGACGAGGGGGAGGACGAGGGGGAGGGGGGCGGGCACCCCAGGCCAGGTCCGCATTCCGCAAGGGGGGCGGGTCGCTGCTGGCGGTGCCACTGTTCTGCTCGGCTTGCACCGCAGACCCAGCATGCTTGTGTGGCAACAGGGGTGATGGTTTTCCATTGGTGTGAGCTGAGCAAACTTACGACGCTGTGCGCGCCCCTATGCTCGCCCACCTGCCACCGGTCTCCGCTCATCCCCCTCCACGTGCAGGCCGCGGCGGCAGCTCCCGGGGCCTGTTTGGCTCCCGGGCCGGCGGCTCCGACAGCGCTGACCTGGAGGATGCGCTGGAGGATGAGCTGGGGCTGGGGGAGCTGCTGCTGTCCCTGAGCAAGCTGGCGGGGGAGAGCCAGCGCCCAAACCCGCGCAAGTGAGCCTCTCTGGGTGCAGTGGGGAAGGGCATTTGGTTGGTTGTGTAGTTGCGGGCTACCAGAAGAGAAAGCAGCAGAAGAGGTGCGCCACCGGATGTGGCCTGCTGTCAATGGAAAGCGATGTGCCCTCCTGCCATGCCCCTCCTGCCGCCATGGTGGTCACATAACGCCACCCATGAGGCGGTGGCCTAATCTTGTCAGCCTGCACCTTCACCCCTTGCCACCCGCCCTTCACAAACACCTTAACCCCTGCACCTCCCCGTCCCCTTACCTGTCCTGGCAGGCTTCTCTCCAAAGTGTTCCCCACACGCGTCAAGCTGCTGCCGCCGCCCGCTGGGCCCGCCGCGCTCCGTCACCAGCACCGGCTGCAGCAGGACGCGGCAGAGGCTGCAGAGGAGGAGAACTACAGGATGGCGGCAGCTGTGGCGGCGTCCACTGGAGTGGCGCTGCCTCCCAAGAGCTGCGGGCTGTATGCGGGCGTGGGAGGCGGGCGGGCACTGAGCAGGGGCGAGTGGAAAAAGGTAGGGGGGACAGATTAGGGGCAGGGGTGTAGTGGCCACCTGCACTCATGCTGGTCGTCTGCACGCTGTGTGAAGGGCAGGGCGTGAAGTGGAGGCATGTTGCATGCAGAGGCCGGGGCTGCTGTTTCGCAAAGTCGGTGCCACTTTGTTCAGTGCTGCACCCTGCTCCTGCCCGCCCATCCTGTCGCCCCGCCCTCGTCTCCTTACCCCTTCCTGGCAGGTGCTGTCCTGGGCGGTTGCCATTGAGACGCTGCAGAACAAGCAGCGCCAGCTGGCGGAAGAGCAGCGGGCAGAGGACACAGAGGAGGCTGCAGCACTAGATGCCCTGCGGCTGCAAGTGCAGGCTGATGAGGGAGGGTCCGGTGCGGCGGCAGAGGCTGCAGATGCCCTTACCACCGGCAGCGATGCCCGGGCGGCAGGCCCGGAGACACCGGTTGGCACTGGCCTGCTGCGGCGGCGGGGCGCGGGCGGCGACAGCACTGCTGGCACACCGTCTGCAGGCGGCGGCGACGGGCGCAGCTCACGGCAGCGGCACCGGCGGCAAGCGTCGCTGCTGCCCAGCCCCGCAGCTGTGATGGCCGGCCTGTGGCACTTGGCTGTTGCCGCCGCCACGCTGCCGTGGCGAGCGGTGCGCTTTGCATCCAGCGCCGCTGCCGGCGCTGTGGTCTGGGGCCTCACCTGGCTGCCCTTTGTGGGAAGCCTTTTTGAAAAGGAGTTCACTGCTGCCCAGCTGGAGCTGGAGCTCAGAGAGCTGGAAGCTGAACTAGAGGCATTGGAGCGCCAGTCCACAGCAGCGGCAGAGCAGGAGGAGGGCGGCGACGGCAGCAGCGCGGCCAGCACGCTCAGCGCTGCGGCTGGGCGCAGCGGCGCCGGCAGCAGCGGGCGCAGCGGCGCGCTGCCCCTGAGCGAAGCGTCGCTGCGTTATGGGCTGGGCATGCTGCAGCGCAGCGGCGGCACGCCCAAGCAGAATGTGGTGCCCGGCAACAAGTACGAGAAGCGGCTGCTGGCAGAGGTGGGTGAGAGTCTCCTCCTGCCTTGTCTGGTCTGGTGGGGTAGGGTGTGGCCCTACAGGACTGCCTATCCGGCCGCCTGCCGGCCCGCTCCCCCTTCTCCCCACGCCTCGTCACCCTCTTGGCCCGCCTGTGCAAGCACCCCTCGTGCGGGTGCTGTCCCCCGAGGCCTGCCTACCTGCCTTCCATCCCGCTCTCCCCACTGCTCCCCACCGCTCCCCACCCTTTTGCCCTCCTGTTGCGCAACCACCCCTCCAGCACGTGTTGGTCCACGAGGACTGACTGCCCACCTGCCTACCGGCCCAATATCCTTCTCCACGCCTCACCACCCTCGTGCAGGTTCTTGGTCCCCGAGGACTGACCGACTGCCCGCCTGCCGGCCCACTCTCCCTCCTCTACGTAGGTATACCTCTCAGCACCCTCTTGCCCTATTGCCGCACAAACCACGCCTCCTTGTTGCAGGTTCTGTCTCCCGAGGACTGCGGGCGCGGCTTCAGCGAGGTGGGGGCGCTGGAGGATGCCAAGACGGCGCTGAGGGAGGCGGTGCAGCTGCCACTCAAGCACCCAGAGCTGTTTGCAGGTGGGTGGGTGGATGGTGCATGTGTGTGTCGGCGGGTGGGGGTGGGGGGTGGGTGTCAGACGCAGTGGTAGAGTGCGCTGGGTGTGCGATCGTCTCAAGGTGTGGTGGGAGCGTTGAGGGGTGGGAGGAGGGGATCTGTGTGAGCAGGAGCAGTGGTTAGGGCGAGCGCGGGGTGCAGCAGGCAGCAGGCAGGAGGAGCACAAGACCGTGGCAAGCCTGCCTGCCTGTTCCCCGCGCATGCATCAATGCTCTGTGTGCTCCCTTCTTGACTGCTGGTGCAGGCAGCACGCTGGCGCGGCCCTCCAAGGGAGTCCTGCTCTTCGGCCCCCCAGGTTGGCTGGCTGGTTGTGCAACTATCTGCCTGTTCATGTGTCAGCACTGGGTCTTGCTCAGGACAGCGCCCCGGCCTTCCAGCTTCCCGATCTGTGCCCCTTTCTGCGCCTCCCTTGGCCTTCCTGCGCCTTCCTGCGCCTTTCCGTCTCCATCCCGCCCCCCTTCCTGTGCGTTCCTGCTTGCGTCTTCCCTCACTGTTTGTACTCCCCTCCCCAACCTGCCCTCCGCCAGGCACCGGCAAGACTCTGGTTGCGCGAGCGGCGGCAGCCGAGTGCGGCGCCGCCTTCCTCTCCATCAGCACGTCGGATGTGACCAGCAAGTGGTTTGGGGACTCCACAAAGCTGCTCAGGTGGGGCACGCGGAGGAAGGGGCGCGAGGGTTTTGTGAGGCAGCCAACATGAGACGGAGAGAGCACAGAGAGGGAGGTGGAGATGTCGGCGGGGTTGGCTGCGCTGGCAAGTTAGCCAGCAAGCAGGGAAGCTAGCCAGCAAGCAGGGAAGCTAGCCAGCAAGCAGGGGAGTCGGTGCATGGCCAAAGGTGCGACTGACCAGAGGTGCTGTGTCGTGTTTCAATAATAGGCTGGGCACACGCCGTGCACTTCCGCTGCTGCAGGGCTGCCTTCACCCTGGCTGCCAAGCTGTCGCCCTGCGTCATTGTGAGCGCAGCCTGCATGCCCTGGTTTGCTGTGTGCAGCACTGCAGCCAGTGTCGTGCCCCTCGTATCAGTCAGCCTGGAATGCATCGCCTGCACCTGCCAAATCAGCGCGGGGTGTGGTCGCCTGCCTTGCATGCTTAGCCCAGCTGTGCGCATGTATTCCCCCACCAACCACATGCCCTGTGCCCTCAGAGCTGACCGTGCTGTACTGCCCCCTGGCCCTCTGCCACCCCCTGCTCCTCTTGGGCCCGCCCCCGCCCTACCCCACAGTTTGTGAGTCACGCCGCCCAGCAGCTGCCCACATGCATCGCAGTGCTTACCGCTGTTGCGCCACCCTGCCTTGCCGGCTTGCCCTGCACGGGACGCTGCACCGCCTGCCCGGGCCCACTGCCAGCTCAAGCAGGCGGGGGCTCATTAGCCATTGCTAGCCCCTGCCTGGTGCATGCCTCCCGCCCTCTCCCCATCGCTGCGACCGGCCGACCTTGCCTCAATCATGCCCACCCCTCCCGGCAGATTGATGAGGTGGACGCTCTGCTGGGCAAGCGCAACTCCTCGAAGGAACACGAGGCGCTGCGGTGAGCCGTGGGCAGGCGCATGTCGGTTCAACCAAGTTGGTGCTGTGAAAGAGCGGGGCAGGGCAGGCAGGGCGGCCTGAGCGGCGGGGTGCCAGCTGAACGGCTGTCCGCCACGCATTGCCTCGTTGCTGGTCCGGGATCCCCTTAGCGTGCACTTACCGTCCCAGGAGTTGGGGCGGCAAGTGCTCCTACCTGCTAAGGTGTGCTGCGCAGCACGGCGCTGTGCTGCGCTGCTCCCTCCGCGCATTTCTTCTGATGCTATGCTGTGCTGTGCTGTGCTGCGCTGCGCTGCGCTGTGCCTGCAGTGAGATGAAGAACGAGATGATGGCCCAGGTGAGCGGCAGCGCAGCAGCCGGGGAAGGTGCCGGCGTCAGCCGGCTGTAGTTGCCTGCTCATGTCCTTGCAGCGGTTGTGGAGTAACTGGCAGGGTCAGTTGGGCGGGCAGGCACATCTGCTGGCCCACCCACCCACAGCCTGTGCACCCGACGCCCTCCGCCACCCTGACGCCCCTCTGCAGTGGGACGGCATCCGGCCGGGGCGGGAGCGGGTGATGGTGCTGGGGGCCACCAACCGGCCGTTTGATCTGGACGAAGCAGTGCTGCGCCGCTTCACACACAGGTAGGCGGGTGCTGGCCGCATCGTCGCCCACTGGCGGGCGTGCTGTGCAGGGCAGCGCGGGGCAGGGAGGGATGCACATGGACATGGAAACATGCACCGCCCAGCGGCCTCCCTTCCTCCCTGCCGCCCCGCCTGCATTCTGCCCCCACCCAGCTGCCCACCCAGCTGCCCCCGCCCACCTTTCTTCCCCCCTGCAGGATCTTTGTGGGCCTGCCGGACCGGGCTGCGCGTGCCGCCATCCTGCGCGTTGTTCTCGAGGGGGAGAAGCTGGGCGCTGACGTGGCGATTGACAGGCTGGCGGAGCTGACCGAGGGCTACTCCGGATCCGACTTGAAGCAGCTGTGCGTGCAGGCAGCCATGCGGCCGGTGAGGAGCTACTTGGAGAGCAGCAGCGCCGCTGACAAGGCGCCGGCATTGCAGGAAGAGGAGGAGGCGGCAAATCCCTGCGCAGCCCCCTCAAGTTGTGCGAGCCTGTTTGTCGGCGGGCCTGAACGCCTCCAGCCGGCGGGAGAGGCGGCGGGCAGGGCCGGCAGCGGCACTGAGGGGGGCCCCGCACCGTGCAAGGCGCACGGCGGCGGCGACGCCACGGCGGCGAGCAGCATGGAGCTGCCGGAAGCAGGAGGAAGCCAAGATGAGGACGGCGCGGCGGGCGTAGCAGGCATGGCGGTTGCAGCGCCCCCGCCGCACGAGACGGAGCCCTCCCTGCCCCTGGTGCCCCGCCTCGACTCGCTGCTGCGTCAGGCGGAGCACATTGCGGCGGCGCCTCGCAACCCCAAGACCGACCTGCGCCCCGTCAGCATGCAGGCGCGCACCGGGGTTGATGTCTATTTGGTTGGCCAGGCCGGGTGTATCACTTGAAGGGTGGGTGGGGAGCAGAGCGGTAAGGGGGTCTTTGCCGCTTGCCTCAGGTTAGCCGTCGCCTGCGGCTCCCAGCCTGGAGGCATGAGGCATTTCAACGCACGTCCTCCTCCCTCGTGCCGTGCCCCTAATCCACCCAACAAAAGACATGCCAATCTCACGCCTCACCCGACCGCCCTCCCTGCAAAATCTCCAGGGAACACGCCGACAGAGGCGGTGCCTCTCCCACTCCTTGCCGCTTACTCAAAGGAGCAAGCACGCAAGGAAGAAGCAACTTGCACCACTTTGTTTGTCCTACCTCCCCTCCCCTGCCTGCCCCTCCCCGCAGGACTTTGAGGAGGCGCTGAAGGAGGTGGGGGCCTCAGTCAACCCGGAGTCGTCGGTGATACACGAGGTGGGAGGTGGGGGTGCACTGGCGGTAGCAAGAGGTGTTGAGAGACGCGGAGAGTTTTGCGGGGCCGGGTTTTGGGCAACCCGTACTTGCTGGGGGCTCCTGAGGCGAGGGTGCGAGTTATTTGGATGAGAGTTGCGTGGGGTAGATGGCGCGTGCAAGCGGAGCGGGGAGGTGCTCTTCTTGTCTGCTGATAGCCCGGCCAGCTGCCTGATGCCAGCTGTCTCATCCCTCTGGCTGCCCGGCCCACCCTCACCCCCTGCCACTGCTGTGCAGCTCAATGAGTGGAACTCCCAGTTTGGCACGACCGGCAACAAGGGCGGCGTGCGCTCCAAGCGCCTCTCCTACTACACATGACCAGCCCGGTTGCCTGCCAGCACAGCATTGACCCTGCCGGGGTTGCATGCCTGCCAGGCTGGCTCCCCGCATGGGCGTCGCCTGCTGAGCTGCCTGCCCACCTGCCTGCCCACCTGCCTGTGTGGGTGCTTGCTCTGTGGATGTGAGGTGTGGATGACATGTGATCAATCAGCAGCGAACAAATACAGGCTGGGAAGCATTATAAGTCACCTCGACTGAGGACAGGAACGAGGTGTGGCAGGCGTCAGGAAGACGCGGCTGCAGGGGCGGGCGCCGTGGCCGCCGCTGCTGCCGCTGCGCCTGCTGCCGCCGCCTTAACTGCCGCTGCTGCCTCTGCCGCCGCACGCTGCACGCACTCGGGCGCGGGTGCGGTGCGGGGCAGGTGGTTCCTGTCGTACAGCAGGCTGTTGCTCAGGTACTCCTCCTCCTCGTCATTCTTCCGATCGGCATACTCTGTAGGGCGAGGAGGAGGGTGCAGAGGGTGTTGGGACGGGAGGGAGGGCCAGCACTTTGCAAGCACCGAGTCAGAGGCTGCTGCGCAGATAATGCTCGGCCTCGTGGCTACTGCGATCGGCATACCTTGGACAGGAGGGTGAAGCGCAGAAGGCTGCCGGCGGGAAATTTATTGGGTAGGATTGAGCTACATACAAAAGCTGTCCCCAGCAGCAGCACGGGACCCACTGACCCAAGGTCAGGACCTGGTGCTTCCAAAAAGTGTCAGGCTCACCTGTCCACCAGCGCTGCAGCGAGTTCTCATAAGCCGCCTTCTTGTCCTTCTGCTTGCCATAAATGGCCTCCAGCACATGCGGCGGGCACCCGCTGCTGCGTCCCTTGCTGCTGCTGCTGCTGCTGCCGCCGTTGGCTGCCGCTGGCGGCGGCGGTGCAGTGGCGGCGGCGTCCCGCGCCTGCTCGCTGGCCAGCTGCTGCTGCTGTTGCTGCTGTTGCTGCGCTATGTCTGCCATGCCGTTAGTGTGTGCAGGAAACCCAGTGGGGGCGCAGTCTGCGAGGCTGTGAGCAAGAACTTCGGCCGTAAAATAAGTGAAATTTTACAGCTTGGACCAGGGCGATGTGCCAGAAACGCGCCAGCCCCAGTGTCTGCACAACCTTGCACCCGCGCCTTCGCAGCACAGCACAGCAGGGTGGTGCCGGTGAGCATGTTTCCCCCTGAAGAGTTGAGAGCTAGGACTTCTGAAGTTGTATGCGCGCCCGGGGAGGGCGCCCTCATTTCAAACTCCGAAAGCCCCTTGAGAACTCAATTGAGGCTCCGAGCAGCCCCCAGCAGCATTGCTTATTGCCTTCAACGCGGCCTACCATGCAAGGCAATCTCTATGCGCTGCTACCGGCTCTGCTGCTCCTGGCGGCGGGGGCGCCGCGGCCCTGCTGCTGCCTGGCTGTTGCCGCCGCCACCGTCGACACATTCCTGGACAGCAGCCTCCAACTGATGGGTGTGTATGTCGACCCTAACGACACCCAAACATCCAATGGCCTGGACCCAGCAGTGAACCCCATCGTTGCTGACCTGCCAATGGACGAACCGCCGCTGGTGAGGCCGTGACTGCGGGGACCCGGGCAGACGGTGCAGCAGGGTTTTTTTTTTTTTTTTTTGCATACGGCCACCATTGCGTGTATGTGGCTTAAGTTGTTGGGGCAGGCGACGCCTCGCACACGCAGCCTGGGTAGCATGCATGTGGTATACCGGGTTGCCATCGACCATCAGACAGTCCTGGACACCTCGCTCCCGCCCCTGCAGGCGCGCACTGCGGTGGGGTGGGAGCCCGAGGGCATCCACCTCACCATGTGGAGCTCCGACACAATCCTAGTCAGCTGGCAGACTGGCAGTGAGTGGTGGGACGGCAGGTGCCAGTACGTGGGCAGCACGATTTGGTGAAGGTGGTGCGGCACTTGGCAGCCCAGCCGCCAGCCCTTTGAACCACTCTCGCCTCATCCCATGCTGCAGAGCCACGCACGGGGCCCACCGCCGCCCCTCCGGCGCCCCACACCGCATCGGAGGTGGTCGGCCGGGTGCGGTTTGGCACCTCGCCGGGGCAGTACAGCGAGACGGCATCTGGTGGCGCCGATGTCGTGTACAGCTATGGCTATGATGAGGCAGCGGGGGGCATGACTTACCAGGTGGGGCCTGGCGCCCGGCTGGGATCTCTGCTGTAACCGTGGCACTACAGTCTTTGCACATTCATCTCACATTTCACATTCATACTACAGTGTGTATGTTGTGTCTCTGCATGCTGGTGTGTTGCTTGCTGGTGCTGGCAATGGCTAATGGGTGGGCATGCTGGTTTCTGCTGAGGGAGGCGGCACCTGCCACACCCTCACATGGAGGGGGGGACCATGTGCTGCCACCCCTGCTGCTGCTGCTGCCGCTGCAGAGCCCCATCCTGCACCACGTGCTGCTCAAGGGGCTGGAACCGGGGCAGACCTACTACTATCGCGTCGGTGAGAGGTGCAGCAAAGGAAGACGGCAGGCAGCAACCCAGCATGGCATGCCTGGCGGCCCAGGGGTCAAGCACGGGTCATGGGAGTGAGCATGGGAGTGAGCACGGGACTGAGCATGGACACCTCCCATGCCGCCCTGGCTCACCCACCCGCAGGGGGAAGCCACCCAAACGGCACCGCCACACCCGACAGCGCCGAGTTCAGCTTCAGGATGCCGGGGGGGCCGCCCAGCCAGCTGCGGATCGGCGTGATTGGTGACCCAGGTGGGGCGGGGGTGGGGGTGGACGAGTGGGTGGGCGCCTGCTATGTGACGTCCCAGGAGGTATCGTGAAGTGGGTGGGCGTCTGCTATGTGACGTCCCAGGAGGTGGCGTGAGGTGGACAGCGGGTGGGTGGGTGAGTGCCAGCCATGCTGTGCACGCTGTCTTGACCATCACCACGTTGCAGCAGCGAGAGGGCGGCGCCCCTCACCCAGCCTGCACTGCGCCCCTGCTGTGTGCCCTGTGCAGGCCAGACGTACAACACATCCCGTGTGCTGCAGCAGCTGGCGGCCAGCAAGCCCGACGTGGTCGTCATGCTGGGCGACCTGAGCTGTGGGTGCAGTTTCACCTCTTGTGTGCCGCTGTGGGTGTTCTGCGATCACACTGGTTGATGCCGCCGCCCTGTGGTGTTCTTGCCGGGACAGTTGAGCTGTGAGCTTGCCTGCTGTCAACTGCCTTGACTGCTGTGTGTTCGAAGGTAGCTGGGGACAAAGGATCAGACTGCAGCCGTATGTGCAAGAAGCACTTGCGACATCAACTGCGCATCATTGATCGTCTTGCAATGCCGCCTTGCCTTATAGATGCCGATCTCTACTTCTCGAACCAGACGGACGGCAACTGGAGCTTTGCCAGCCCACCGTCCACCCAGCAGCTGTGAGTGCCGCAGCCCGCCACAGCAGCCTGCACCGCCTGCGCTCCACTTACCTCATGCAGCACTGCTGCGCTTTGCATGCATGCAGGGGCCGTGCCCTGCCTTTCGACTGCCCCTTCAGCAGACAGGCACCTTCCTCACTGGCTGGCACAAAGCAGCCCTCCGTCCCCGCTCTGGCTCTGGCGTACCCCCTGCCTGACGGCCCCCCGCCCCACGCATGCGTGCAGGCGGTGGGACGCGTTTGCCCGCCTCACAGAGCCGCTGCTGGCCCGGGTGCCCGGCATCTACATTGGAGGCAACCACGAGACGGAGGTCCAGGCGCTGGCGGGCGGCGCCACCTTCACCGCCTTCAACGCCCGCTACCCCGCCCCGCAGGTGATTAATTATAAAGTTCCTAATGGTGCCCCCCCCCTCCCCCGCTCCCAGCTTGATGTCCATACTGGAGGAGAGGACCAGCCACCCCCGCCCCTCTTCACCCTACACCCTACTGTACTACTGTGGCCCGCCCCCGGCCACCGCACCGGCGCCACCCCTCCCTCCCTCCATGCTTGCCTCCCCCCCCGCAGGACCCGGGGAGCATCGACACAGCCCCCAACAACGCCTCCCACTACCTCAACGCCACAAACAGGATGCAGTTTGCCAACGAGTCGGAGTGTGAGTGAGGGCAAGGGGTAGGCCAGCAGGGTTGGCAGAGGGAGCTGCGGGGCCTGTGGGGAGGCGTGCGTGGTGGCTTATGGCGGCGCGCCTGCACGACTCCGGGGCACCAACTGCGCAGCGGCTTGCTGGGCTTGGTGCATTCTGGCGTATGCTTGCTCGGTGTGCCTGCCCATGCGCTCGCCCAGCGCTCCCGTGCCGCTGCACCACTCCCTGCCCTGCGCCTCTGCATTTACATTCCGCCGTCCCCCCGCCCGCCGCCCCCTCCCCCTAGCAGTCCCAGGAGTTCTGCTATCTCTGTGCACTCTAAACATAACTGTTTGGGTTCCCCCCCTGCAGATGACGTGCACAGCGGCTTCTTCTCTATGGAGCTGCCCCACACCAAGGTCATCGTGCTCACCAGCTATGTGAGCGGCCCGCCTGCTTAGCCACGGCAGTGCAGCTGCAATGAAGCTGCACCCTGCTGATGAGCTCCCGTTGATCCATGCGCTGCTGGGTGTAATCAATGGCGCGGTGGGCGTGCCTGTGTGCACACTCCGGCATCCCACCTCCTGGCCATGCGGCCTGCTGCTTTGCCCGCTGCCCGCCCACTCATCCCCACGTCGCTCCCCTCCCGCCCGCCCGCAGCTGCCGTACAGCCCCGCCTCTCGGCAGTACCGCTGGGCAGCCGCAGAGCTGTCCGCCGTCAACCGCACCGCCACGCCTTGGCTCGTCGTGCTCATGCACAGCGCGCCCCGCATGTCTTACGGCACAGACTGGGGGATGTTCAAGGTGGGCAGGCAGCAGGCACGGGCAGCCAGGTCGAGGGAAGCCTGCGCCATGCTCACGTGGCAGGCAGCAGGCACGGGCAGCCAGCTCAAGGGAAGCGTGCGCCACGCTCATGTGCAGCAGCGGGACGCTTTATGTGGGAGAGCAAGAGCCACCCCTCTGGCTGCCCCGCTCCCCGGCCACCCACACTGCCGACCCCCTCCCATCCCCTTCACGCCCCTCCTTTCTTCACAGTCCCCGCCCCAAACCCGTCGGCCACATTCCCTGCCACACATGCCCTTCACACTCAGCGCTTTCCTCCTCCTGTCCCCGTCTCAGCAATGTTCTCTCCTGCCCCGCTCACCACCCACCCAGGAGCTGGAGGAGTGGATGGGCTTCTATGAACCACTCTTCTACCAGGCCCAAGTCGACCTGGTGCGCACTGTGTGCCAGTCCCAGCCATTCCAAACTCCAGCTTGCGATTGCCAGCGCAACCGCGTGCCGTGCCCAGCCCGCTTGCTGCCTACCTGCGGTCCTGCTAGCCCTGCACGCGGACGCCGCTGTCGCCATCCCTGCTGCTGCCGACGGTTGGGTCCCATTGTGTCAATGCCAGCCACGCCTGCCTCCCACACTGCTTCCCCGTGCTAGCAGATGCTGAGCGGGCATGTGCATGCATACGAGCGCACCCTGCCCAATTACAACTACTCAGTGGACCCGTGCGCCACGGCTTACATCGTGATTGGTGCGTGGCAGAGGTGGCGGTGATGTGGGCGTGCTGTGTGGGGGCGCAATGTGGACATTGTGCATGCACGGCTGGCCCGCCCTCACCTATGCCTGCCGGGCCTAATCTGCTCCTGCGCCGTCTGCTTACGCAAGCACCCTATGTCAGAGGGGCCTTTAACTTCGAATGCAAGTAATCATGACACGATTCGCTCCAGCTGCGCCTGTCTATCTGTTACCTGGGCACCGCCGACCTGCCCACCGACCCACCTCAACGGCCCGGCCCACCTTGGTTGCAGGGGACGGCGGCAATGCGGAGGGGCCAGAGTCCCACTTCGTTGACAGCGCAACGCCGCCCGTCTACTGCTCCAACCAGTCGCTCTACTCCCAGCCCAGCTACCAGCCCACCACGACAGGGCAGGTGAGCGGGGTGGGGCGCGTGAGAGTGCCGACCGTGCTGTGTGGCACAGGCGTGCGCAGGGCATCAGCGGCGGTGATGCGGGAGTGCTGGGTGGGGCCACAGGGACATGTGTGCATGCAGAGAGGTGCTGCTGCTGGTGGCCCCCACATGTTGATGATTCCATCATGCTCGTGCCCCCCTCCCCCGCCCCTGCCCCCCGCCTCCTCCCCTCCCCCCCTCATGCAGCCCACGCTCACCTACCAAGACGGCATCTTCTGCCCCACCTCCCAGCCCGAGTGGTCTGCCTTCCGGGAGCCGTCGTTTGGTCATGGTGGGTCGGGTCACATGCCTGCCCACCCTGCAACTTGCCACTGCACCCGCCAGCCTCGGTTGTCCACTTCCTTGAGCAGGGCGGCGGCTCGCTGCCAATGCAGGTCGACATGGCGCACACTGCCTGCCGCCCTACCTTCTCCTCACCGCCTCCGCCGCCTGGATCTGCCTCCCTGACTGCAGCCCTGCTGACCATTGTCAACGGCACGTCGGCCGAGTGGGCGTGGCACCGGAGCCAAAACGACACAGTTGTGATTGCAGATGGGGTGGCGATGCATCGATCTTTGGGTTGTGGGTCAACGGCGGGCCCGCCGCCGCCGGCCGGCAGCGGCACAAGCAGCGGCGGCACGAAGGCAGCAGCGGGCGCGCTGACGATGGCGGCAGCGGTGTTGACGGCGGCAGCCGCTGGCTGCTTTCAGTGATGTCTCAACAACGTTTTACTAACTTATTTATGACATGCTTAACTTATTACATTGCAAATGAATTCTGGATGTGGACAAGTCTACTTCTACTTCAGGCACCTGGTGGCTGCTGTCCCTGCTGCGCCGTCGGCCAGGTGCCAGGCACCCACACGTGCGATGCTCCAGAAGCAGTGGCTTGGCGGCCTTCCTCTTGCAAGGCGGGTGCCATTGGTGCCACTCAGCTGCATCTTCACTCTTTTGCTGGCCGCCCCGCGGAGCGACTTCCCGCACCGGCGGTAGGAGGACCGTCGACGGCCCTCGCTCGCGTGCTCCTCAAATCTGCTAGAAGCGCTGGAGCCAGCCGCAGGTGGCCCTCCAGCAGAGGTGGTGGGTGGGTGGCGGCGGCAGGCAGTGGCGGCAGGAGGGCTCGGCAGGCAGGCAGCAGGTGGCCAAGCAACCAAGCTCCTTGTCTCTCCCCCTCCTCCCACAGGTGCCTGTGATGGGTCTGGCGCCAGCCGGCAAGTGAAGTAGCCAGCCATGGTCGACTTCTACAAGGTGCAGTGATGTGGGTGCTGAGCGCCTGTTGGGCGTCGTGCGTCCGCGTGAAGCACTGTTGGCCCTGCTGGGAACAGTGTTGTAGGGCGGCCCACAGCCTGCGCTTCCCCGTGCCGTGCACTGCACACTGGCGCACATGTGGACCACAGCAGTTGGGTGGGCAGCGCTGGGCACACACCAGCCTGGTGGTCAGCGCCAGACACGCTCCTGCAGTTACAGCAGAGCCCTGCTTCGCTCTGCCGAGCACTGCTGCCCCCATTGCGTCTTGCCCTGCTGCACCCTCATTGCTTACTGCCGCCCCTGTTCCTCCTTGCTTCTCACTCGCCCCCAGGTACTGGGCGTATCAGAGGATGCAACGCCTGCTGAGATCAAAGCAGCCTACCGGCGGCAGGCGTTTGCACTGCACCCCGACACGTGCGTGTCAGCAACAGCTGTTGTTGCAGCCGGACAGCGTGCTTGCAGGGATGCAGCCTGGCTAGCCGTGCTGAGGCCACAGCTACGGGCCTGGCTCCCTTGCCGCCTCGTTCTCAACCCTTGTTTTGAAGTCCACCCGCCTGCCGCCGCTCCTGCCCTCATGCCATGCACGCCTCGACCTCACCTCGCCCCTCTCCCCCCGCCACCCCTCGCCCGCCCTGCAGCAACCCAGAGGGTGCCGGGAGCGCAGCGCAGGCTCGCTTTGCCGAGCTGCAGGAGGCCTATACGGTGCTGCGAGACGAGGGGAAGCGGGCGCAGTATGACCGCATGCGAGCTGCTGGCTTTGGAGGCCCCGAGTTTGGAGATGCCCCGGACAGCACAGGCGGGTACAGCACTCCCTGGGGGCAGCCGTCGATGGATAGCCGGGACTTCGATGCGGCGTTTGACGCATGGTGGAAGAAGATGAGCGAAGAGTGAGTGGATCCTTGATTGAGCGGTGGGAGGGCGGCTGGGTGTGGGAGTGGGGTGATGGCAGGGTGGCAGTGAGGAAGATGAGGGAGGTGGGTGGGCAGGGATTTGGAGGGTGACTGGCCTTGGAGGGTTGTGGGGGTGGCCGTGCTGGGGTGAGGTGGGAAGGGAAGGCAATCGAGCGACCTGCATTCCTTCAGGCTGCCTCTCCTGCTCTCCTCGGAGCCAATTTAAACCTGTATCGCACCCCTCAGGTCTTACTTGGACAAGCAGCAGCGTGCCTGGGGGGGCATGTACAGGGATCATATGCCCGACCCCCGGCCTGCCTGCCTGCCAATCTTGCCCTCCCCACTCCTGCCCGCACAGCCTCTGCTCAGTGTTGAGGAGCTACCATGCCGAGCACCCCTGCAACCTCAGTTGTGTTGCGGAGCCCTGATGCCACAAGGTCGCCTCCTCCCCTGCTTGCCTGCGCAGGTTTGACAGCTATGAGGAGCGGCAGTACATGAAGGAGCGGTCGAATGCGGAGCGTATGGCGCGTGCCGCGGCCTGGGAGTGGGAGAAGCAGGAGGCGCAGGCCAACAAGGTGCGGCAGGGGCAGGAGTGAGGGGAGGGGGCGGAATGCACCCGGTGTGTTGGGAGGTATCAACACAGCAGCAGGAGGCGCGGGCCAACCGAGTTGGGAGTGAGCAAGCCTCGCCCTGCCTCGCCCGCAGGTGCGCGCCCAGAAGCTCAAGTGGCGCACTGAGGACGCGCGGCTGCAGCGGCACGCCACCACGCTGCGCCGCTTCTGGCAGACCCACTCCGGGCTCACACTGGGGGATGCCCTCGTGGCGGGGCTCTGCCTGGTGGGCACAGCAGGCATAGCGCTGGCCTGGCGCACCCACATCCGAGAAGCGCAGGAAGCACAGCAGGCGAAGCAGCAACAGCAGCAGCAGCAGCAGGCGCAGGAGGGGCCTGCAGGCGTGCCGGCGGCAGCAGCGTCTGCGGCAGCAGCAGCAGCAGCAGCAGCAGTAGCAGCGGCAACGGCAGCAGCAGTGCCCCCCTGACTTCCCATCCCACCAGGACTTGCGCTTCACGCTCTCACGTGTGTACAAACAAACCCACAACGCATGCTTGTGTGTGATCTACCCTTGCACCTGTGCCCTCTCTTCCCCCGTGGACATTCTTTCGCATCGCTTTATCCTCAATGAAAGACCGAACTGCCATTTCATGACCCATGCCACATCCCTGCTCTGCTCCTGCCTGCCGCGCTCCCTGCTCTGTTACTCTTGTGCTGCTCCATTCTTGCTTTGCTGCCCACCCTACACCAGTCCCCAGTTACTTCTCACATCCTCTCTGTCCTGGTCGGCCGCGTTGCCACCAGCCGTGGCAGCTGAAGAATGATTGCAACCGAAAGGGCCTGATAGCTTGTGCAGAGTACAGCAGGCGGGTGGTGAGGGGGGGCAGAGAGAGTGGTGAAGGGGGAGGAGGCAGGGAAAGGGAGCGCGGAAAGGTCAGTACTAGACGTCGTCAGATGGGGAGCCATACACACAGCAAGTAAATCAAAAACAGTCATGAGAGAGAGAGGCAGACGATGGCTGGGAAGCGCGGGCAGGGGGCGGTGCAGCACAGTTGGCGGGCAGCATCAGCTTCGCACCCCTCCGCCGGGGCCGCTCGTCCCGCCACCCTCAATTCGTACTAGAGTGTACTGCTCACTCATACTTTGTCAGTATATCCACCCCGTTGTCCGTCACCAGCAGCGTGTGCTCCCACTGTGCCGACAGGCTGCCGTCGGCGGTGACAGCTGTCCACCCGTCCTTCCAGTACCGCTCGTTGGGGCGCCCCCTGGTGAACATCGGCTCAATGGTGAACGTCATGCCCTTCTGCAGCATCCCCGGCTCGTTGTTCCTGCACACCGTAAGAAACACAGGGATGGACGCCAAAGGAGCGAGTGAGCGCTCAAACTTTCTGACTGAAACGGCAGCCCCTGGGGCACGGACGATGGCGGTTCTTGCGGGTACAGTGAGGGGAAGGGAGGGAGGGAGGAGGTGACACATGCTCGGGCGGGCCGTTGGTGCTGGCCGGGGTGCCATAAAGGGCCAAGGGCAATGCCAGCGAGAGCGCTGCTCTTGAACCGTTGACGATCGACCCACTACAATACTACGTGTTGCCTGCCTGCCTGCCTGCCCCTGCCTGCCTCTGCCTGCCTGCCTGCCCCCCCCTGAGAGCCAACATACCCACCCCGCCCCTCCCATTGCCCCATCCCACCCGCACCCCCCACCCACCTGTGGTGCGCGACATGCGGCCAGGAGTGGAAGACGGTGCCCACTCCATGCCCCACAAAGACCTTGACCACTCCATACCCATGCTTGTCGCCAATGGCGTGGATTGTGCGCCCAATCTCCTTGACAGGCACCCCGGGACCGCAGATCTTGATGGCTGTTGGAGGCGGGCGGGAGGGCGCGGAGGGCAGGGGGGCAATGCGGGAGTCAGGCGAGTGTTACGGTTTGTGCAGCAGGCAGGGGCAGCGGAACTGGTGAATCGGGGCAGGCAAGCAGGCCAGGGCCGCTGCTATGGTGAAGGGCTGCCGCAAACGCACGGCACGGGACACTGCGTTGCTCCGCCAGGGCAGGCGCCCCCTACTACTATATACTGGCCCCACGCCGCCCCACCCACCCGCGTTCAGGGCCTCCTTGGTTGCCTCGCACAGCTGGCGCGCCTCGGGGGACACGTTGCCGACGTAGAACATGCGGGAGGTGTCGCCGTGGTGGCCCTGCAGGTGCCATAGGAGGCAGGAGTTCATCACAAACAGGGGCAGCGTAGACATACCAACAAGCGGAAGGCAACGTTTGATGTTGACACTGCCTGCGCTCCAATCAGCCTCGCCCAGCCTCCATAGAGCTGCCCACCCGGTCCCTGCCGCCCCTCTCCCCCGCCCCCTTTCATCCACCCTCTCTCAGCCTCACATTGAGGAACACGGTGACGTCAATGTTGACAATGTCGCCGTCCCTGAGGGCGCGCGAGTCCGGGATGCCGTGGCAGATGCACTCGTTGACCGAGGTGCACACGCTCTTGGGGAAGCGGCCGTAGTTGAGGGGGGAGGGGTAGGCGCCCGCCTCAACAATCATAGCGTGCACGGCGCAGTCAATCTCGTCGGTCGTCACCCCCGGCTGCGCCATCTTGCCAGCCATCTCCAGCACCTGTTGTGGCCGGCGATGGCGGGGTCGATGTTTGGGAGGACAGCATGGATAGGTGGCTTGGCGCAGGCAGGCAGGCGGGCATGCCCCATGCAAGTAGCGGATCACGGCATGCCGCGGCAGCATCAGGCCCGCAATGGAGGCTCCTGGCAGCGCTCGGCTCTCAGGCTGGCGCTTCAGCTCCACACTTGCCGTCAGGCCCAGCCAATAGAGTCAATACCAAGGAACCGCACTCAGCTGCCGACAATCCTACTTCGATAGCGCTGCCCCTCGCACCTCTGCCGCCAGCTTGCCCGCTGCCCGCATCTTCTCGATGCCAGCTGCATCGTGGATCTGCGGGTTTGGGTCCCAGTCTGGCATCATGCCGCTGTCTGCATACGGCGGCCGCGGGATGTGCGCCGGCACCTCCAGCATTGGAGACACCTTGCCAGGGCGCAGCGGCGGCGGCCGCTCCACCTCGTCCCTGCACGCGGGCAGGGGGCGGTGGCGGCAGCGGCGGCGGCAGCAAGGGGTGAGCGGGCCACGTGCGCTTGTGGGTGCTGCAGATCCGGCGCAGCTTCAGGCGCATTAGGTTGGCACGGAGAAGCGCAACTCACTTCTTGCCGCTGAGGCTGAGCAGTTCCGACAGGCCTTTGCGGGCCTGCGAGACCACCTCGATGGCTCTAACCCTGCTGGCACGGAAGCCGCGGCGCTGAGCAAGCAGCTGGCTGGAGCGCCCCCACAGCGCCACCGCTCCGCGGCACTGTGCCGTTGCAGCGAGGGCCATGGCGTCAGATGTGATGTGGGTGAGTGCCAAAGCTGCTCAATTGTGCTGGCCCGCAGTATTGTCACCTACTTCCGGCGTTTCCCACTGTTTCAGCCAGCGTGGCATTGTCGTTTGTTTCTGCAGGCTTGACGCGAGCAAACTTGCTCATACTGGTTGTGCCCAGCGTGATCAGCCAGTCGGACGTATTTCAGGGGTCAACTTCAAGCAGGCGCGGTTCACGGGCGACATGGTGCCAGCACCGGCTCTCACCTGCTACCAGGCGAGTTTGCAGCCTCCATGCGCGTTGCATTGATGCAGCAATATGCGCCCACTGCATCAGCGAGGCTGCGCGCAGCAGCCGTCCCTGCTCCCCTGCCGCCGCCGCTGACCACAGCGGCGGCGCTGCCCGCTCGCCCGGCTTTGCCTGGCATGAGAGCCTTGCCCGCTGTTGTTACAGTGCAGCATAGGTTACACATTGTACTACCATTTCTGACATGCTCGCTCAGCCAGCTCCTGCCTTCCCCTCCTCGCCTGCAGATCGACGCCTTCACGGCTCAGCCGTTTGCCGGCAACCCGGCGGCGGTCGTGCTGCTGCCGCCTGCGGCGCTGCCGCTGCCCGATGCCATGCGCCAGGCCATTGCCGCTGAAAAGAACCTCTCAGAAACCGCCTTTTTAGAGTGCTTGGAGGGAGAGGGAGACAGCTTCAGCTTTGCCAGCTGCTCACGCTTCCGCCTGCGCTGGTTCACACCCGCCATCGAGGTGCCTCTGTGCGGGCACGCCACGCTGGCAGCAGCGGCTGCCCTGTTCTTTGGGGAGGGGAACGGGGGCCCCCAGCTGGCATTTGAGACCATGAGCGGAGAGTTACGCGTCACGAGGCAGCGTGCAGCCCTCAGCGGCGCTGGTGGCGGCAGCAGCAGCGGAGGGGGCGGCAGCGGCGATGGCGGCAGTGCAGCAGGCGGCAGTGCCACAGATGTGCTCTCTATGGATCTGCCCTTGATTGAAGCCAGCGCTGCAGCTGTGCCACCCGGCATGGAGGCGGGGTCGCAGTTGGTGCAGGTGGGTGGGGGCCCAAGCGGAGTCCAACCGGAAGAGTCAGTTATTACATCTGTCTGTGCTGCTGCCTTGCCTGTGCCCTCATATGGTGGTGTGCATCCAAGTGGAAGGCAAGGGCTGTGGCTGGGTGTTCACATGCAGCGCAGCGGTTGCGCCACTCCAGCCCAGTTTAGACTGTTGCTGACCGTGCTGTGCTGTGCTGTGCTGTGCCTTCTGGTGCATGCCTCGTCAACCTCTCAGGATATGGTTCGTCCTGAAGTTGAATCCTCTTGGGGATGTGAAAAGCTGTAACGACTAGACTAGCTGTGCTGTGCCCTCCACTTCCTGGCCCCCTCCCAGGCGGCGACAGGCGGGCTGCCCGTGCAAGAGGTGCTGTATGCCCCCGCCCTGCGCTACCTGATGGTGGCGCTGCGTGACGAGGGCGACGCCACGCGGCAGGCCTTCCTGAGCCTGAAACCAAACAACCAGGAGCTGGGGGATGCACACACAGGGGGCGCGCTGGTGGGCGTGATTGTGACCATGCGTGGTGAGCATGCGGGGAGGGGGTGGTGCCAGCTTTGCGTGTGGGGCTGGGTGGGTGAGAAGCGGGGTGCTTGCACGGTCTTCGGGGGATCTTGTGGCCTGATTGCCTGTGTGCATGCCTAGCAGCCCTCCCCTCCAGCTCGCCTCGATGCGCCCACTGCACAGCACTGCTATTGGGGCCGATCCAAGCGGCCACGCCAGCGAAGCTGCTGATTGGCCCGGCCCCCAGCGCTCTGCGTTGACAGTTCCCCTGAACCCGCCCCGCCACCCGCCCTTGCATGCAGGCGACGGCGAGCGCCACGACTTCCTCTCCCGCTTCTTTGCGCCCTGGGCTGGCATTGCAGAAGACCCCGTCACCGGCAGCGCGCACTCCGTGCTGGGACCCTTCTGGGCCGCCAAGCTGGGCCGGCGGCAGCTGCGGGCGCGGCAGTGCAGCCCGCGTGGCGGGGAGCTGGGGGTGGAGGTGAAGGCGGAAGAGCAGCGGGTGGTGGTGGCGGGCAGCGCCGTCACTGTCTTCAAGGGCCACCTCTTTCTGTCGCAACCGTAAGGGTGCCCCCTGCTGGCCATGGGGGGCTGCTCTCCATGCTGTGACGACTTACTCTCTCCCTGTACTCCCCCTTGTAAAATGCCACTGAAGAAGGCAGCTCATGGAGGCGGGCCGCATGGGAAGGTGGCGGGAGCTCCCGCCGTTGGGATCCTCGAGGATCCCATGATCCCCATGCGAGCCGGGATGGCTCGCACCCCGGTGCCCGTCCATCTACACTACGTATGGCGGGTGCGCCAGACTGGCCCTGCAAGGCCGCACACGCTGGCTGGATGCCACACCGGGGTGGAGGTGGGGGAGTGGGGAGGGGATCCTTCCTGGTGCTCCTACGCGTGGCAAACGTCAGCCTTCATGAACAAAATATGTGTGGCTGCGCCTATTGATATTTCACTAATGATCAAACAACCAAACAAATTGATTGCTTATGTATACAATACCCATGCCTGCACACGGCATACACATGCCTGTCGATGGGTTCCAGTGCGAGCTACATGCCATGTGTCAGCCTCCGCCGGCATCCGCATGCAGCCGCTGCAGGGCTTCCACCGCAGTGGGTCGCTGCTCTGGGTTGGCGGACAGGCACTGCTGGATGAGCTCGAGGACGGCCTGCACGCAGGCCAGGGGTGGGGTGGGGTGGGGGGGATGTACCAAACAGTGTGTCCCACACACGTACCAGCAAGCCCTGGGGAGGGTGCCAGGTGCCAGGCGCACACACAGCCTGCAGGTGCAGCGTCGGCAGCACACATGTACTGCCCGAGTTGCACGCACCAGTGCCAGCAAGCGCTGAGCAGGTGGACACCAGGGCTGCATGCACGCCAGCATGCATGCGCCAGCAGGCGGCAATGCCCACTTCATTCGACCAACCCAGCCCGTCCAGCACCCCACCCCACCTGTGGGCAGTCGGCAGGCACACGTGGCAGCGGCAGCGGGCCCCGCTTGGACAGGAGCGTCAGCGTGGTCAGCTCTGTCAGCAGCACACCAAAGCTGCAAGTGGAGAGGCAAGGCGACAAGGTTTCGAGCAGGCAAGTGCGGGCCGGCAGTGTGCAAAGTGTGCAGGCAGGTGCCTCTGGCAAACGGTACAAGCTGCAGACCGGGCAGCACATGCGAGAGCATGCTGAGGCCGCTGCACAGCAGCGCGGGGCCGCTTGCCCGCACCTGTACATATCGGCTGCCTGGGTGCACTTGCCCAGCAGCTGCTCGGGCGCTGCGTAGAGGTAGGAGCAGCCCACGACGGTGAGGGCGCGGCTGCACGCCACCTGTGCGATGCCCATGTCGCCGATACAGGCGCGCAGGTCTGAGGTCAGCAGCACGTTGCTGCAGGCTCACAGGTGGTGGGGGAGGGGGAGCACGCGGCATGGGAGTTAACACTGTTTGCGACAGTGTAATGGTGCACAGCATGCAGGACAGGGCGTGCTGACAAGCACATTGGACATCAGAACGGCTGAGAGGCCGTGTAGCCGCTCAGCTGGCACTGATCCGCCTGGAATTGCCAGCTGCACGTGCGCCCAGCTTTCCACGGAGCCAGAAGCCGGTGCGTCATCAGCAGGCAGTACAGCCCCACCCTTCAGCCCACCTGGCCTTGATGTCGTTGTGCTGCACCCCCGCTTCGGTGTGCAGGAAGTGCAGGCCTTCAGCCACGTCCAACGCCACCTGGCGCCCCCTGCACGCGCACCGGCACAGCAAGGGGCAGGCACGCAAGAGGAGTGGTGGTGCAGTTTGCCGTGAATGCGTGACACACGAGTAGGCGCCAGCCGGAGGCTCCTCTCCCTCGCCCCGCCTCCACACCTGGCAGGCAGCGCGGCCTGCCCACCAGCATCCAACCCACCACCACAGGTTGGCCTCCTATCACCCACCATGCCTCCCAGCGCAGCCGCCTGCATGTGGCCGGCTTCTGGAGTGCACTCCGCAGGGAGCCGCCCCGCATCAGCGGCGTGGCCAGAATGAGCAAGTCCTCCTGCAGGCCAGGTGGCGCCACCAGTGGTGGGACAGGGAAGAAGAAGAAGATGACAGCCCGAGGGCGTGGGGCTGAGGAAGCCAACAGGAAATGAAGCCAAAGGCACCAGTCAGCTACCATGGTGGGGGCAGGGGGGAGGTTGGACTGCGGGCATCGGTGCATGCCCATGCCTGCCTGCCAGCTGGCAGTTTGTGCTGGCAGCTCAGTATTGCAGCTCAAATTGGTGCATGCTGCGCAAACGAGTGCACCCGAAGACCATCCTGAGCCTGCTGCTGCAAGCCAGGCCCTCACTCACCCTGACCGCCACCCCAAAGAGGGGCAGGATGCGCTCGTGGGTGCTCCTTCGCTGCAGCGCCACCTCGCGCCACAGCCGGCGCAGGTCGATGCCGGGGTACAGGTCAATCACCTGCGGGGGCGGGCATTGCCGCAGCAGAGAATGGGCCACAGGTGCGTGTATGAAGGTTAGACTTTGGGCACGTGCAGCAGATGCAGGCTGGCATGCAACGGAGGCGAATGCTGGCAATGGCGCCAGAGGCACGCAGAGCAACCTTTGCGACTGCGCAGCTGGGAACATGTTTGTCCCGACATCATCCCCCAGCAGGCCTGCCTCACCAGCATCGCACCACCTGCCTGTTGAACAGCCACCACTCTCACCTTGGCAGCCACCTGCGTCCTCTGCAGGCGGCCCATATAGACGGTGGAGTCGCCCCCTTCACCCAGCACGATTGGCTGGCCTTGGTCGTTCAATATTAGCTGCACGGCAGGAGCCGCAGGGGCAGGAAGTGGGTGTGCAGGGAGCGGCCAGCCCCACCGTATCCACATGCACACTGCAACGCAGGCGTGAAGGTGAGGGCGAGCAGCTACACGGGCGGGCATGCAGGCGGGCGGGCAGGCGTACACGGAGCAATTGGGTGGCAGGCAGGCAGGCAGGTGATGCCAGCTGGCGGGCGCACATGCACAGCTTCCCCTCACCTCCAGCTCTGCTGGCTCCAGCTTTAGTGAGTGCGTGGGAAGGCCCCACTGCAGGCCCAGCCTGCTCCTGCTAGCCTCCCCGCCAGCGTCACTGCCACCTGCGTCTGCGTCCGCGCCCATTGACGGCGGCAGGAGGCTGGCACGCACGGCCGCTGCTTCCGGCTCCAAGTGGTGTGCCAGCCCCTCTGGCAGGGAAGTGGGGAGGCACCCCGGCACGGACACCATGGGGATGCACCAGCAGCTGTCGCCACCTGCTGCACGTTCCAGCAGGGCCGCCAACCGCCGCCGCCGCCTGCTGGCCGCACTGTCCGGCCTAGCCAGGTCGGCAGGCAAGCCGGGCTCCACATCATCACCCACAAACGCCACGTCAGCGGGATCCAGGTCAGCACCCTCCACGTCATCATGGCCCAATGAGCTGGCGCTGTAGAGGCGCGGCCGAGCATCTGCGCTGGCAGGACGCAGGCGACCGCCCTGCTGCAGTCGCCGCTTTCTGAGCAGGATGCGCCCTCCAGCGCTGAGCGCCAGCATCGCTGCCAGCAGGAGTAGGGCTGCCAAGCTTGGCCCTGCCCTGCCCTGCCCGCTGCCCAGGTGCCTGCTGCCCGTGCTGTGTGACGCGCTGGCGTTGGGTGCGCCCCACAAGTTGGGGAATGTGCCAGGAGGGCAGCGAGGCAGCACCAGGTCAACGCCGCTGCCCTCCAAGCGCCTGCATGCGCGTGGTGGCAGGGCTCAAGCCCTTGTCAAACAACCGCTTCATTCCATGCACTCGGTGCTAGCCCCATACAGAGAACAAGAGCCTTCTTGCAAACATACACACAGAAACAAGGGCCTCCTTACACACACAGCCGCAACTCACAGCTCTCGCAGCTGAGCAGCAAAGGGCGCGTGGCACCAGGCTGGGGCCACGCTGCCGCTCACGCGTGTGCCTGCCAGCTTCCTGCGGGGGGTGGGGGGGCAGTGTGTGAAGCCAGGGCGCGGCTGGGCTGAGGAGGAAGGCTACGAGCAGACCCAGCCAATCCCCCGCTTCTAGTGGACTTGCCATGCACGAGTTGGGCCCCCCAGGCTGGGTGACCCTGCACCGCTGCCTGCAAGAGGGGGTGGGTGCGCACCCCCTCTTGCACCTCACCGCCCATGCCAGCTCAGCTCACAGTGTGTGCAGCCGTGGCCACGCCAGGTTGGCGGGGAGCAGGCCTGTGAGTTGCGAGTTCCCTGAGACGGCCAGCGTCATCAGCCGGGACATGGCCCCGGGTGCCAGCCAGGCAGGCGGGAAGGCAGGTCCGGAGAGCGAGTTGTTGGGCAGGGACAGCGCGGCAGCCTGCAGGCGGCACAGCACGGGGCAGTGGGATCAGTGGGGTGGCAGGTGGAGGTGTACGTGTGCAGGGCAGGGGTCGCCTGGGACGCTGTGTCGGCACACTGTGCGCACGTGCTGCCTACAACGTGCTGCTTTCTTCACTGCAGCGCCATCCACACCTTGCAAACCCATAAGCCATGCGCGTGCCGGACCCCAGGAAGTTTGGGGAGCTGCCTCGCAGAAGAGGCGCATGCGTGCGTGCATTGCATATGTGTTCAGGGGGCAATCAGGGCATATTGCTGCACAGTGCTGCCTGGGCGCACCTTTGAGTCTGCCCACGCGCCGGGCAGCGTCCCAGTGAAGTGGTTGCCAGTCAGCTGCAGCAGGGTGGCACCGGCAGGCGTGCCTCAGATCCCTGCTTGCCCCTCGCTCCCTGCTCGCGCCTCCCCAGCAAGCAGGTGCCTGGGCCCGGGCTCAGCACACGGACATGGCAGGACTGACCCAGAGTGCGTTCAGCTTCGGGTGGTTGTCAAACAGGCGCGCCGGCAGCGTGCCCGTGAGGCCGCAGAAGAGCAGGTTGCTGCAGGCAGGGGGCGCCAAGGCGGACGGGATCCTTGAACGACTAAGTCACGGCAGCAGTGCCTGCTCCCAAGGCGGGGGGCAGGGCAGGGCATGGCTTGCAAGGCGGGACGAGACGGGGCAGCGTCTCCTGGTGGCGGGCAGGCAGGGAGGGAGGAAGAAGAGAAGGCACGCAAGGGGCAGCTCCCAGGAAGCCACGAGGGCGCGCATTGCACTCACAAGTCTGTGGTGGAGGGGAAGCCGCCCTGCTGCCAGGGCAGGGGCAGGGCCCCCGAGAGGTCCAAGTTGACCAGCCCTAGGTACTGGAGGGAGGGGAAGCCGAGGGACCAGGGTGGCGGCAGGCCGCCGTTGGCGCCGGACCGGGGCGCGCCTGCCGCAGCCGCCCGCTCCAAGGCGTTGTGGAAGCTCACGTAGGGTGGGAATGAGGCCACCTGTACCGCCTCCATACCGGCTGGGATGTTCAGTAAGCTCAGGCCGGCGAGGCGGCGGAACCCAGAGGCCCACTCGGGGGGCAGCGGCCCCCGAATCTGCGCCTGCACCGTCAGCTTCGTCAGGGACGGCAGGACGGCAGGGTCGGCGCCCCACCCGGGCGGCAGCGTGGTTTGGAGGTCTCGGAACTCAAGGCTGAGCTCTTCCAGGCGGGGAAGGGCGCGTGGGGGGATGTCCGGCAGCGACTCTCCTAACCTGCGCCCCGCCAGCGACAGCCTGCAGCCAGCCGGCATGGGGGGGGGGCGGATGTGAGGGGTGCAGTGGAGGTAGAGTGTCCACCTGGCTGGGCAGGCGGAGCGGCAAAGGCCTGCCCCCCTGCCTCCCTCCCTCGGCACCGCCGCCCGCCAGGCACACAGCGCATGACTCAGCGCATAGCAGGAGGTCTGCCAGGGCACCAGGGTATCTGCCAGTTTGCCTGGACTGGCACGCAATGCCTGCGGACCCCTCACCTCTGCAGGCTCGGCATCGCCCCCTGCGCCAGCCAAGCTTGCGGGAGGCCGCTCCAGGGGCGGTCCGCTGCGTATCTGATCAGCACCAGCTCCTTCAACCGGCCCAGCTGCGCCAGTTCAGGCAGGAGCGGGCCGCTGCCGGGCGGGGCTAGGCCGCCGCCCGAGGTGCTGGGGCTTGTGGCCGTGGCAGGCGCTGGCCCGCAGATGTTGCTCAGCTTCCTGCACAGAGATACAGAAGCAGCAGGCAGAGGGGTTACAGCCGGCTGTGGGCAGTCGGTGAGTGGGGCCATGCAGCAGGTGTGCGGGCAGTTGGCAGCAACAGGGCACGGATGTCCCGCTTGGGGCACGGGTGTGCGGGCGGCTGGCGCCATGCAGCAGCAGGAGGGTGCCCGCAGGCGCGCTTTACCTGTGCTGCTCTACTCACACTTCGGTGACGCGCTGCTCCTCGCATGCCACACCGTCCCAGGTGCAGGGATGGGTGTCGGTAAGAGAGTTCCAGCCGGGCATGGCGGCGACCCACTCGGGGTCAGTGGCACGCAGGACTGTGCGCAGGCGCCGCAGGATGGCCGCATCGCCCTCTGCCTCTGCATGAGCAGTAACGTGCTAGTCTTCCAAGTGGGACACATAACCAGCATGGGCTGTGCAGTTCGTGATGCGGATTGCATAGGCAGACACGTGCTGCGGCCAGCACAGCCGCGGGCCGCTCACCTCCGCCAGTGGCGGCACCTGTGGGAGGCGGTGCCTTGAGGGCTTCTGCTGCTGCCGCCGCCGCCGCGATGGCCATACCAAGCGCCGCTAACACTGCCAGGGCCCGCATACCGGGCGACAGGGCTGTCACGGCCGCCACGACCTAACCGGGTACGCCGGCCCGCTTGATCCATGATAGGAACATTGCAAGGTCGTGCGTAAAAAGCTGTAAAACACGCAGAATTCAGCGCAGCCGAAATAAAGTGCCAAGTGCGGCGGAGTGCAGTCGGGAGCCGGACGTACTGAGCGGCGGCAAGAGCTTGTATGATGCAAGCTTGAGAAGAAGAAGAAGGTGACACGCTTGGGTGACTGGGGGGTGATACGCGACAGCCTGGCTGGCGGCGGCTAATGCCGC